>CAWUFW010009685.1:600000-762716 GCA_963921515.1 Calotriton arnoldi | reverse complement strand
CAACATGGCCGAGTAGCCGCGTTGATCGCGAGCTCCGCTGGCCCCGATCAAAATGCTGTGATAATCCTGTACCTTTTCGCCGTAGCAATGATTTGCTGACGATCGCTGGGTGCCGGAGAGCAGTGGCGTGCCCAGAGAGCAGTGTTGCGGCGTCCTTGGCCCGATGTTGAGACCTTTTCGGCGCGGTGATCGGCGCGCGGTCTCCCCCAAGATGGCGACTACAGCGTAACAGCCGGGACCTGCGACCGGAGCTGCGGTGCTCCCGCCTGGCGTGGCGGTAGGAGGAGCTCACGAGTACACCGCCTGGTGCCGCGGACTGTATTAATCCCCAGCGGCAACGTTGGTGATCTCCGAGTGCCTTGGGAGACTCCGGCGTTGCGGCCGGGCGGCTGCGGCGGGTGGCGTGGGAGTCGGCTGCACAGATCGTCCCCCGCCCTACGTTGCTGAGGGGAGAGCTTCAGCGGCCGGGGCGGCCGTCGGCGTGCCCCCGCCTGTCTCCGAGAGCTTCACGGGAGACCCTGTGGTGAGGGGGCCGGCACACGGATTCGCTGAACTCTGCGATCGCGGCCCCTGGTCTGGCTCTCTGCGGGTGGAGCGCTGGGGACCCGCTGCGCCTGCCTTCCCCCTGCTGTGGCCTGCGCCCCGTGACTTGCCCGACAGTAACTCTTGCTGATGAGCGGGCGGTGCGGCGCTGTAATTCATGAGAGCGCCCCCGTCCCTGCCTCTCAACCACTCCATGCCGGGGCTGACGTCGTTGCTCTGAAGGAACTGCACGGAGGCGACTGAGGCACTACCCCTGGGTCCACCGTGAGGGATGCTACACCACCAGAGGTCATCATTATTCCGCTCGAGGTGCCTGCTATGTCGGTAGGTGCGCCAGCTTCCTACCCCGGTATCCACGTCGTTGGGGGTGTGGTGGCCCTTCCTGCGCCTGTCCGCAGTGCTACCCCATATCGGACCTAGAGACAGGGTGGCTTCCTGCGGTGGGGCTTGACCAGACAACAGATACGTTACCTCTCCTATACCTACCCCCATTTTCTTACAGACGTTTAACACCACAGGAGGGGGTCACACTCCATACGAGGGGTCGTGCTTCATTCTGCTGCGTGATCTGGGCCCCGATATTTGGCTGTGCTTCACCCATCTCCTACTACGGCCTGCGCAGGTGTTCCGAGAACCACCAATCCCTGAAATTGATCAGGCCTATGGGGGAGCGCTGGTGCCGAGTGGACTGAAACCGGGGACCTGCGCGATTAAACTCTCACACACGGTGAATACCGGACGAAGTGCGTCAAGTGGTCCACTGACTGTGCGGACGTTGCCTAGGGAAGGTTTACCCAGCGCTATGTGTGGTGACTCCCTCTGTGGACCTCCACTACTGTGAGTGCGCCCCTGGATTCCTGTCCCAACTTCGGCGACCGGCCTGGGGTAGCTGTGACTGTCCCAGGCATGCTGAGACGCCCGGGGGGCGAAGAGTGGTAGAGTCCCTGGTGATTCGAAGACCGTTGAGGCCGTAAGAAGATAGATTGCGACCTACTCTAGTGCCAGGTCACCCGAGATGGCAAAAGATAAAGAACCTAAAACATCCCGGCAGGGGAAACTGGACCGCTATACTAAGGTGCTACCCACGGCGATGGGTGCGGAGGGAGGCCCTGCTCCTCTCCCGGACAATGCAACCATCTTACAAGCCATACATGCCTCTAGGGAGAGCTTGGAGGAGAAGATGGCGGAGATCTGCTCAGACGTGACGCTGCTTCGTCACGACCTTCGCAAAGTCTCTGAACGAGTGACCGAGGCGGAACACCGCATCTCAGAACTCGAGGACGTCTCTCATGCCTCACGGAAAGACGTAACGGGTCTCTTGGCTTCCATGAAAGAGGTGACCTGGAGGGTGGATGATGCTGAAAATAGGGCCCGAAGAAATAACCTGAGATTTATTGGTTTTCCGGAAAAGGCGGAGAAGTCCAATCCGGGGCAATTTCTTCTGACGTTCTTGAAGGACACTCTGCCAAATGCACCATTCTCGACCTGTTTTGTCATAGAACGGGCACATAGAATGCCTAACGTCCCTCCGCCACCGGGGGCTCCTCCTCGACCCTTGATAGCTCGTTTCCTGAACTTTCAAGATAGAGATTTGATATTGCGCAAGCTGCGTAAAAAGGGAGAGATCCAATATGAGAACACTCGAGTGATGGTTTTCCCGGATTACTCGTGTGATGTGCAGAAGCAGAGGCGGACCTTCGACCCGGTCAAGGCGAAACTCAGGGCGCTTGGACTTCAATATATGTTATTGTTCCCAGCTAAACTAAAGGTCATTTTCCAAGGCTCCACGTTATTTTTTCAAACTCCGGTCGAGGCATGGTCTTGGATTGAGGAGCGGCCGCAGCTGCGACGTGGGCCACACAGTGCATCGAGCCAACTTACAGAAAAACGAATGGGCCCAAGCCAAGAATGACCCAAAGAAAAACGTCGGAGGCGAGTGTTGAGGATCCGGAACTCAGCGGGGAGTACGCCGGGAAGGTTGTTGAGATCTAGAGACAATGGGGAACGCCTGTCAGAGTCCGAGGATGAGATGGTGCGGGTACGCCCGTCCCGAACCATGATCAGATCAGATGACACTGGCAATACCGAACTGTCGGAGAGGGAGGACTCAGCGGACGCAGACAGCGAGCACCCACTACTTGAATGCATTGAAAGACTGGAAGCACCGGAGCCGAACCTACATGAAGCCGGGTGCGCAGCAACAACAACTACCTGTAAACGGCGAAGAGGACTGAGATACGGGGCCAGGTGGCCGCCAACAGACCGTAAGACTACCCCAAGGCTTGGTGGGCATTGCAGGACTTAGGCCCGTGCCGGGAAGTATATTGTGCGTTTTTGTGTTATTATTGTGTAGTTAATTGATTGGGGGGAGGGAGGGCTACAGACCTCTTGGTGGATTACCCGTGCCTGAGTTGTCATGTTGACGAATTGGGGGGTGGTGTGGGTGCCTGAAGAGTGTGGGGTGGGGGGTACTTTGGATATTGTTTCACGATGTGAGTTGAGATTGTTTTTCGGGGAGGGGGATTGTTTGGCTCAACCTGTTCGATTGTGTACTGGGGCTGGAACGAGTGGGGACACGATGGGCAGACCTCTGGTGGAGCACCAGACAGGTGATGAATCGGGAGATATTTCGCAATGGCAGAAGACAAATATACAGTACTGACATGGAATGTCAACGGATTAGGCAATAAAGTCAAAAGGGGGTTGGTGACTCGTTACCTCAAGAGACTTAAACCCGACATCATATTTCTACAAGAAACACATCTGCTGGGCTCGAGCTGTTCCTTCCTGGGAAGGGGACAATATACTACTCTGGCACATGCGGGATTTACCAAAGGCTCACGTAGGGTGGCGATCCTCATTAAAAAGTCTCCTCCCTTTCATGTCACTCAACAGTGGGTGGATCCAGATGGGACATACGTGGCAATACGGGGCATTTGGAAACGCAAGACGTTTTTGCTTATAAGTGCATATGCACCCCCACGGCTACAACAACGTACACTGGATAGGTTAACAGAGCTCCTACTACACTCCGGCCCTGCCGTACATATAATGGGGGGAGATTTTAACGATGTGAGTGATCCCTCCCTTGACCGTACCCAAATGCGACCTGGGTCCCATGGGCCCACAATGTTGGCTCGATTCCTGGAGACCCTGGGACTGACTGGCCTGTGGCGAAGGCACCATCCACATCTTCGAGCATATTCATATTTCTCAGGGGCCCACAGGGTATTCTCAAGGCTGGATTACCTCCTCGCCCCGGCAGGAGAGGTCAGACAGGTGGCAACCATAGAATACCTAGCTAGAGGCATCTCTGATCATTCGCCTCTCTTAATTACGGTGGGTGGACGGGAAGATCACCAAATAGCACAGTGGAGATTGAACCCATGGGCATTACAGGACAAGACAGTCACCGAGGAGCTTAGGGTGGACTCCGAACTCTACTTTCGAGAGAACGAGGGCTCGGTACAATCGGCAGTCACCTTGTGGGAGGCATACAAGACGGTGTTCCGCGATAGAGCACAAAATATATTTGCCCACAAAAAGAAGCGAGAAACCCGGGAGATAGAGGCTTTAGAACACACACTATTAAGTCTAGAGGGAAGCGACCCAACTACACTGACTGAACAAACCCTTCGCCAAATCGAAATAACCAAAAAAGACTACCTAGCGCTTGCAACTAACGAGGTGAGAGCTCAGCAATTGGCAACACAACATCGGCTCTATGAAACAGGGGATAGAGCGGGGAAGCTGCTTGCCTGGCTAGGACGGAAGGAACTAGAGACGAGATGGGTAAAGTCCATTACAGAACAAAATATCACACATACCACACCCGAAGCTATAGCAGGAGCCTTTGCAAGATACTATGCTGCATTGTACGCAGCCAAACCTCAGGCGGAGGAGGCGCAGATACACCAATATTTAAATGCAATTGAGCTACCCTCACTTTCACAGGAGGAAAGAGACAGTCTAGAGGGGGATATCACGTTGGAAGAAATGACCGAGGCCATTGGCCGACAGAAAGCGGGCAAAACCCCGGGTCCTAATGGTCTTCCGAGTGAATTTTTTAAACTAAATAGCACACTGCTGGCACCACACTTGCTTAAGCTGTTCAAGGCGTCAAAGGACCAAGGGACTCTGCCGCAGGACCTCCGTATGGCCACCGTGGTGGTCATCCCTAAGGCGGGGAAACCCCCAGACGACTGTGGGTCTTATCGTCCCATATCCTTGCTTAATATCGAGACAAAGATTCTGGCTACAGTACTCGCCATGCGTCTCCTGACAGTTATTACCCCCCCTGATACATAGAGACCAGTCAGGCTTTATGCCGAAATGTGCCACGCGTTTTAACTTACGCCGTCTAGCTAACTGGATGGACATGGTACAGAGTCGAGATAGCCCCCACTTGCTCCTTTCGCTTGATGCCGAGAAGGCGTTCGATACGATTCACTGGCCCTTCATGTGGTGCACCCTGGAAAAGTTAGGCTTTGGCCCGGTGTTCCGAGAGTGGTTGGCACTGTTATACAACACCCCTGAGGCTAGAGTCCGGGTCAATGGGGTTGTTTCTGCGAGTTGGCAGATCCAACGAGGTACTAGACAGGGGTGCCCTTTATCTCCCCTATTGTTTGCCCTCATTTTGGAACCACTGGCCTGTGTGGTTAGAACCCGCCAGGGACTAGGTGGCTTTGTGGACGAGTCCCAGATCTTGGAGGAGGAACGTATATCATTATATGCAGATGACATTTTACTCTATGTCACACACCCGGTAGAGACACTCCCCCAAATATTACAGATATTTGAAGAATATGGCAGCCACGCTGGCTATAAGATTAACTGGAATAAATCCACCTTATATCCACTGAGCGGGGCGGTGGAGCCCCACACCTACCCGAGCTGTTTACGGCTCTCTACAGAAGGGTTTACCTACTTGGGACTCTACATCACCACCGACCCAGTAGCTAGAATGGAACATAATATTCGACGAGTTCTTTTGAACTTTCAGGAGGATGTGAAGAGGTGGAGGAAACTCCCTCTGACCATCATGGGGAGGGCCGCTATGTACAAGATGATAACGCTCCCTCAACTCCTTTATATTTTACAAAATACCTACTACAAACTATCGGAAGCTATTTTCACCACCATTAGCAGTGAGCTGCGTCTACTTCTGTGGGATGGTGCTCATCCACGAATAGCGCTGCAAACGCTACAACGCAACCCATACAATGGGGGGTTAGCTTTGCCGGATATTAGAGCCTACTATAGAGCAGCCCATCTTATAGTCGTCAACGAATGGAACCATGCGCCGAGAGACCATCCTACCTATAGACTGGAAAGATTGCAATTTCGAAACCGCACTCACCTGCACTACATATATGGAGGAGCGGGGGGCGCGCGTCTTCTACCGGCTACCCAGCGAGTGCTGCCGGCTTGGAAGAGTGCTGAAAAGCAAATGAAATGGGATGGGAAGCCTACGCGGGAAACCCCATTGTGGGAGGGGGCTAGATTGCCCGAGATTAGAAAACTGAGGGGCTTTAAACAGTGGGACCTAATAGGCATTTCCAAGATAGGAGACTTATTGGAAAGGGGCTCCCTAGCTCCGTTCGTCTCGCTTCAGGCTATATATCAACTTCGTGATTCCCAAGCGTATGCCTATCTCAGACTTAAACACGCCTGGCACGCTGAGGGGCTGGACACAGAGACGCTGCCGGAATATGCCCCGTTAGAAGGTAGGCTTTTGGAGGAGGAGATTCCGACCCAAGCCATATCCTTGACATATAAGACGCAAATCAATAATATGCCCGACAACCTAGGTCCTCTTCGAGCCAAATGGGAACTTACCACCGGCCCACTAGAAGATATTGACTGGGAAGCAGCCCTCATGCACCCGCGTGAAGTAGCAATTAGATTGAGGCTGTGGCTCATACAATACAAGATCCTACACAGAACCTACTTTGACAGGGCACGCTTGCACTCTATGGGGAGGGCGGATAACCCAGACTGTCTTCGATGCCACACGGAACGAGGTACATACATACACACCCTTTGGGAATGCAGACGAATTCAAACCTATTGGCGCAGGATAGTGAATGAACTGAATGATGTACTTGGAGCTCAGCTTGGGCTAGACGCAAAGTTCCTCATATTGGGCAGCCCCACGGATGTTGATCTGCCGCGACACAAACTCATGTTGGCTAACCTAGGGCTGGTGGTAGCCAAGAGAGACATTGCTAAATGTTGGGGGGCTCCACGAATTCCTACGTTCACAGAGTGGAGGTCAGGTATGGATCTCTACATGGTCGCAGAGAAGGTGACCTATAAGGCAAGTGGGTGCCCACGGAAATTCCCAAAAATTTGGACGCCCTGGATAGAGTATTATGGTTTAGACCTAGACATGGAGGAGGGAGGAATGGGCCTATCACAAGGTAGGTCAGGGACCGGACCTTGATGACTGCTATATAGCCCACTGTTGACAAATGTAACTGTGCTAGAAATGAACCCATTTATATGCATGTATATAATGTTGACCTTTGATCATGTGTTCTCTGTCGGTGAAACTGCTACAACATCGTCTGCCCACCATTACAATTTGCTGCCCACTATTCAGCCCACGTTGTATATTAATGATCTTTTTGATTGTATGTTTCATTTGTTGAAAATTAATAAAAACATTTAAAAAAAAAAAAAAGAATATCGACGACCAGAATATCGACCTGAAGGTAAGAAACATCGTTTTTGTTAATATCGAAGTTAGTAATATCGATAGCAAAACTATCGATGTTAATAATATCGATGTTTATATTAGTGTTATGTATTTTAGTATGTATTTTATATGTATGTGTTCTATATTTTTGTTAAGTATTGTACTGTTTTTTAAATATATGTATAAATTTTTTAGAAGTTAGTAATTTTTTTAAAGTAAATTATGCGTTTTAGTACCGTAGCGGGTTGTGGGTTTATAGGGGAATAGGGTGGGAAGTAATTTAATTATAGTAAATTAAATAATAATTTTTAGGAATTATTAATTATTTTTAATTAAATTTTGCGTTTTAGTTCTGTAGCAGGTTGTGGGTTTATAGGGGAATAGGGTGGGAAGTAATTTAATTGTATTTAAGTAATTATTAATTTTTATTTATTGGTATTGATAATTAATTGATTGTTAATTAATTATTAATTGGTAATTAATTTTTATTAATTGATTAATTGTATTAATTTATTATTGGAGCGGGTTGTGGGTTTATAGGGAATAGGGTGGGAAGTAATTTAATTGTAATTAAGTAATTATTAATTTGTATTTTTGGGTATTGATAATTAATGTATTGTTAATTAATTATTAATCGGTAATTATTTTTTATTAATTATTATTTATTGGTATTGATAATTAATTTATTGTTAATTATTAACTGGTAATTAATTTTTATTAATTATTATTTATTGGTATTGATGATTAATTTATTGTTAATGAATTATTAATTGGTAATTAATTTTTATTAATTGATTAATTAATAATTAAATTAATTGTGTGAAATTTTATGCGGAGTGGGTTGTGTGTTTATTGTGGAATAGGGTGGGAAGTAATTTAATGTTATTAAAGTAATTATTAATTTTAATTTATTGGTATTTTTAATTCATTTATTGTTAATTTATTAATAAATCATTATTTAATTACAAAAAATATTTAATTTATAAGTATGTTATTTTTAGCCCCTACGCTATCCAACGCTTTCCCTACTGTTGCACTCTTTGGAGTGGCAATAGTAATCTTTACCCCTACGCTATCCAACACTTTCCCTACTGTTGCACTCACTGGAGTGGGAATTGTAATTTTTACCCCTACGCTATCCAACACTTTCCCTACTGTTGCACTCACTGGAGTGGGAATAGTAATTTTTACCCCTACGCTATCCAACACTTTCCCTACTGTTACACTCTCTGGAGTGGGAATAGTAATTTTTACCCCTACGCTATCCAACACTTTCCCTACTGTTGCACTCTTTGGAGTGGGAATAGTAATTTTACCCTACGCTATCCAACACTTTCCCTACTGTTGCACTCTTTGGAGTGGGAATAGTAATTTTTACCCCTACGCTATCCAACACTTTCCCTACTGTTGCACTCTCTGGAGCGGGAATAGTAATTTTTACCCCTACGCTATCCAACACTTTCCCTACTGTTGCACTCACTGGAGCGGGAATAGTAATTTTTACCCCTACGCTATCCAACACTTTCCCTACTGTTGCACTCTTTGAAGTGGGAATAGTAATTTTTACCCCTACGCTATCCAACACTTTACCTACTGTTGCACTCTTTGGAGTGGGAATAGTAATTTTTACCCCTACGCTATCCAACACTTTCCCTACTGTTGCACTCTCTGGAGTTGGAATAGTAATTTTTACCCCTACGCTATCCAACACTTTCCCTACTGTTGCACTCTGTGGAGTAAGTATATGTATTATTTATATATGTATATGTTTAATTTATTTTAATATTATATGTATTAGTTATTATTTTTAAACATGTTTTAATATTTTTAACTATGTTTTTTTAATTATATGTATTATTTACTTTATTTTACATTATTTTTTTAACATTTAAAAAAACGATATTTTTTACAACTATATTTTTGACATCGATATTTTTTTTCGATATTTTTGTACTTACCATGATGTAGATAGGATGTCGATATTCTTGACTTCGATATTTTTGCGACGATATTTTGGTACCTCGATATTCGGTCCGTCGATATTTTGTCAGTGATCCGCTTTCCATATATTACCAATACCGTTCTAGTTTCCTCTTAATGCCCTTCTATCTCACTAGCCAGCCTCCTCACTTCAGAATGTGTCTGATAGTTTCCATTAAATGTACAGGAAAGGAGCAGCATGCAGTGTCAGAAGAACCCCTTTCAGTGCCGGCTTTAATGCTGGTGGCATCCAGTGCAACAATGTTTGTTGGTGTCCCCCAATGACCACCTCCGCCACGGTTTCCCTCACTACCACCCTTTAACAGTGCCCCTCAAGTCTCCATAACCACTCGCTCTCAGATGCATTTAATTAGTTTTATAGCGCCACTCATATCAGTGTAGGGTATCAGAGCACTTAAATCACACACACCACACAGAGACAATCAATCATAGGTGTGTAAATCAGTGCATAGGAAATGTTACATCAGACAGAGGACTACAAGGTGTAAGAGTCACATGTCATCCATACGGGTAGGCAGTATAGTTTAAGAGTGCTTGGTCTCGAGAAACACAAACTCAGAATTTAAAAAGTACATGGTTGGCAGTTCTCTCTAATAATCAAAATAGATTTCTATCCAAATGAACCATTTTTCAAACAATAGGATAATGAAAGACTGGGGAAAAACACACGTTGTAGTTTGCATGCAGCTCTTTGATGACGGTTAATAGCTCACTGTTCTATGTTATGATTTTAACTGCAAGTAACAAAGGATCTCTCAGACAAAAGCCGTAACCCACTGACCTATTTGCAGTATATTCACTTTGTGATCTGAATGGTACACATTCTTTTCAGCAGGCATATTAACCCACTGCGCTACCTTACCATGAGTCACAACTTCCACTAGACAAACCTACGATCTCTCTCTAGGAAGAACATTAATCAACAGAGTTATCTAGACATTTTTATTGTTGCCTGAAAATTGCTGGAGGTCAGGGATATGGCAGCAGATGCTTTTCAAACCATAATATACTTGCAAACACAACGCCCCCGCCCGAAGTCAGTGCCCGGTGCGGTCGCATCATTCACACCGCCCTAGAACCGGCCCTGATCCCTATCAGAGAGCCACGGGGCAAGCAGGGATTACTGGACATAATGTAGCTGTGTCCTTTGCCAATCTCCTGTACAACAGGTAGAGTGTCCCTTGGTTCAAGCCACACAACTGGAGTCAGAAAAAGAAAAACAAACAGAGGTCATCAAATATAAACAAGCCTTGGCAAATCCAACAGGTCAATGTTTTTTGCCAATGCTGTGAGACATAGGCCATAAACAAAAAGGGTATAAAGGCATGCTGAGACACCTGCTTTATTAGCTAGGTGCCTGCATGCGTGATGAGGCTTGTGCATGAATCTATAAGATAAACAATTTAATAAGAGATGATTCAGAGTACTTTGGGGATATAAAGGATCTTCCATGCATCATAGCGTTTGCAACCTGAGTATATAATTAAGGAGTTAGAACATTTATTAGTCTGCCTTGATCAATTTCACAAAGAAGGCTTTTTTTTTTATAAACAACTTTATTGCTTTAATTGCTGAAAAACAAGTCACGTTAATGATCTTGAAGAAGACTGCAACCACATCACATATCATCAGGATGAGTGCCAATGCACCAGACAAGTCAGTACATCAAGAGAAGTCAAGGAGCATACAGCCCATATTATCACAATAACAGATCAGCGCCTCCTCCCAAACCCCCTATCTATTTGCCCCAAATCTTTGTGTACTTGGTCGAACATCCACGTGCCTCACAAACAGCTTTTTCTTATTGAGCGCACCAGTCCACTCCAGTTCTCCATTTCGGCAGCTTCGGTGCTGTAGTTGCCTCCCAATGGGAGGCAATGTCCCTTTTAGCGACCAACAAAGCAGTGCCCAGGAAAGCCTTGTCTGATCGCGTGCAAACAAAGTGGAAAAAAAATACACAATTGGCAAATAAAAATAAAATGTTACAAAAGTTTATTCCCACAAGACATTTGAGCCAAATTCCCAGGAGAGACCGGAATCTGAAAAAAGCTGCCCTGGTTTGAACTTGTTCTCCAGATTTACTATGTGTGCATATATATATGTGTGTGTGTTTGTATGTATATATATATAGATCTGTGCATGCACGGTAGTCGGAGGCAACATTTGTGAGAGGTAGGGGTAGTTTTGTGCCAATACCCATCGTCGCTGCTGAGCACTCTCCCAGATGAACCTATGCATTCCTGTTTGAAAATGTGTTTACTCTATAGCTGTTGGCGAATTGCGAAAAATATTGCCCCACCCCTCTCCTTGAAGTTCCATGTGATCTCATGACAAGTATGTGCATCATTTCTTCAGGGAGTGAAAATGACTGCCTTTTAATCTTCTATTATCACGTGGACTGTCTAGCATAACCCGTCAGTCGTATGTGACCTGCCAGTCATGTGCAACCTGTAAATCATATGCACCACGTCAGTTACCTACAATCTGCCAATCATATGCAGCCTACCACCGCTCCATGACGTGTTTCCTATGTACAAAGTGTCACTCACGCTCAAGCTGTTGATTATCTCTCATTTCACACTGAGATCTGTACAACTGGATATCATGTGTTGGGCCACAATGCGCACATTGTCAGTCACTGGGACCAAGCATTTTCTGTTGTATGGTTAGGAGGGGAAACATAAAAGAGGGTGATTAACTGTAATGACTGAAGCCGATTGTCGAATTAAACATATAGGGGCCGATTCCGATCTCGGTCGGAGGCGCACCCAATACCATTCGGTCGGGAAAAAAGCCATGCGAATGCCTGTTTCCCGACCGATCCGTACATCATTCCGAACGAGTAAGTACGATGCGCACAACAGCATAGAATCCGGCCGAGTCGTACTCACCCAATCCAGGTCCTGTTCTCCGACCGACGCGAATCCGGAAACGCAGAATCGAGTCGCACGGAAGGGAAAATGCAGCCCCGTCCGGCCGAACAAGTACGATGCGCTTTCCGTACGCGCCGAACCCGTCGCTACGTCCGGCACGTCAAAGCTTCCAGGAGAGGCGCACATAAGCTCCGATTCGCGCCACAACACGATCCACGGCTACGAGGCGAACACGCCAGCGACGAGGACGACGCGAAGCAACGAGAAAGACGAACAAGACGAACCAACCATGAATCCCTTCGTCCCGATCCTACCAATATTCTACATTTACTACCGGAACAGGCACGGACGCGTACGGCGCAGAAGGTAAGTCAGACACCAACCACAAAAACATACAACACGTACACGACACATCACACACACACAGAGGGATGCAGAATTTACTTACACCAGCAACAGCAGCACCATAGGGGCGGGATGCCCATCACCAATGCCACATATGCACACAGGGGCCTGGATGCGCACCACCACTACCACCCCTACCCAGGGGGGCTGGATGCCAACCACTACTACCACCCTCAGCCATGGGGGTGCCAGATGCCCACCACTACTACCACCCTTACCCAGGGGGCTGGATGCCTACCACTACTACCACCCTTAGCCAGGGGGCTGGATGCCTACCACTACTACCACCCTTAGCCAGGGGGTGCCAGATGCCTACCACTACTACCACCCTTACCCAGGGGGGCTGGATGCCTACCACTACTACCACCCTTAGCCAGGGGGCTGGATGCCTACCACTACTACCACCCTAAGCCAGGGGGCTGGATGCCTACCACTACTACCACCCTTAGCCAGGGGGTGCCAGATGCCCACCACCACTACGACCCTAACCCAGGGGGCTGGATGCCTACCACTACTATCACCCTAAGCCAGGGGGCTGGATGCCTACCACTACTACCACCCTTAGCCAGGGGTGCCAGATGCCCACCACCACTACCACCCTTACCCAGGGGGGCTGGATGCCTACCACTACTATCACCCTAAGCCAGGGGGCTGGATGCCTACCACTACTACCACCCTTAGCCAGGGGGTGCCAGATGCCTACCACTACTACCACCCTTAGCCAGGGGGTGCCAGATGCCCACCACCACTACCACCCTTACCCAGGGGGCTGGATGCCTACCACTACTATCACCCTAAGCCAGGGGGCTGGATGCCTACCACTACTACCACCCTTAGCCAGGGGGCTGGATGCCTACCACTACTACCACCCTTAGCCATGGGGGTGCCAGATGCCCACCACTACTACCACCCTTACCCAGGGGGGCTGGATGCCTACCACTACTACCACCCTTACCCAGGGGGCTGGATGCCTACCACTACTACCACCCTTAGCCAGGGGGGTGCCAGATGCCTACCACTACTACCACCCTTACCCAGGGGGGGCTGGATGCCTACCACCACTACCACCCTTACCCAGGAGGGGCTGGATGCCTGTCACTACTACCACCTCTACCCATGGGGGGCTGGATTCCTACCACCAACACCACCCCCACTCATAGGATGGACAATGCATGACACAACCAGCACACCACAACCTAGGGAATGCAAGAAAAAGACATCCCCCCAACACCATGACAAGCGTGTGTAGACTGTGTCAAATGCCTACAACACTGAACATGACTTTGAACATACAATGTGACCCCCTATCACATGTGCCACACATATATGTGTGTGGCCCCCACAATGCAAGCAGGCCATGACCATTGTGGCAATGGGGTCCAAACCCCCATCATCACAGTGAGCAAAAGGTAAGTGTGGGGTCCATAGCTGAAGCACATTTTGAACATTGTAGCAATGGGGTCCAAACCCCCATCATCACAGTGACCAAAATGTAAGTGTTGACAAAGAAAAAGCTGCAACTGCCAAACTGCATAGATGATTCCTGGTCACAGAACATAAAACACATCAGTGGCAAAGTAGTGCATGTGTCCCATTGCAACATAGATTGGGGGAGGCAAATACTGCAGTGCAAATAAGACATACCTTTGGCCATGTGCAGACAAACAACACCCATGGGGGCTGACACAGTCAACATTCATCAATGACACAATGACAGAAGTGACCATCAGAATGCAGACCCACATATTTGCACCAATGGGCACACAAATGCAGATACCCTGTGGAGACTGTAGATGTGAGGTGAACAGATACCATACCATGGCAGCAATGGGACACACAAACCATGATCATTGTGCTGACTGATGACCTAGGAGTCCCAGGGACAGCAGGGGAAACACACCAAACAACATACAGCCAATGGCACACCTAAGATATGCTAATGCAGTGGTGCAGATGCACAAACACAAACAGGCAGACCCACACTGCACATCAAACACAACAGGTGAGGGGGGTGCCAGTGTCCCCAGGCAACCACACAACACATGAGGAGGCCTGAATACCAATTATACAGATGTGCATACAGTGCCACACAAAGGTAACTCATGGATCCAAATCCCCTATGTGGGCAATCAGGCATTGTCAGATGAGAGGGAGCACAAATCACACATGTCACACAGGCACGTAGGAACAGCAACTGACACAGCAAGACACAGACACACCACAGCACTACCCCCAGGGCCCCCACAATGTGGTGACCCTGGGCTGCATTACAATCCCACTGTGATGACAAAGCTAAATGTCGTTCACACTGTGAACCACAGTCATGTGTCCTGAGCAACAAACTACCATCACACCTACACAAGCACAAATCAATCAGCACGGCCAGTAAGCCAAGGCCAACATGGAGGCAGGGGTCTAGCCGGGCAACAACTCTCATCTGCACACACTCAACACCACACACCTCGACCTCCAACAATGTGCAGCAGTGAAGCACACATGCACTGGTGACATTGCACATGCACCCATGACAATCCCAGGGTGGTGGGTGGGAACCAAGGTGCAGAAACACATCACACATGGCCACTCAACAAGACTCCTGAATGTCTGACACACTGCAAACTACGCTGTACATGGACATGACGGCAATACCACACCAACCAATGGGATCCCAGCCACAGTCACACACCAATGACGAAGCCAAGGTCACCCACAAAGAACACACATAGACAACAACCAACATTGCAGCCCGGACCCTAAGGAGTGCCAGCAGTCACCCACACAACGTGTCACAATCACTGAAAGATAACACAAACTGGAAATCACATGACAGGTGTAAACAACAAGTGCCAAGGGGAAACCTGACTGTGACCCATCTGCGTCTGCACACAAACTCAGCCCTGACAGCAAACACACCTATGGGTGACACCCTGATGACCAGTAATGTGCCATGCACCCACATCACAGAGAACCCAGGGAGAAGACTTTGGGGGAACATAGGTCAACTCAGCAAGCATCACAAACAGGTACAACACTAGGGAGCACAGCATGCACAGCAAAACGGAAGTGAACACACAGACATGCTCATACAACACACACCTTGGGCGCAGGCAATGTCACAGGAGTACACACTGCCATGAGGGGACTCCACTCCTGTGTGAGGAAAGCTGTGCCATATGTTGCCTCAGTAGGGCCCCATCATGTCAGCTGAGCACTTGGTCACACAATCAACAATTAGCACCAAATGAAGGCTCCCGTCACATCAGCCTGGTCATGGGAGTGCCAACGAAATCATCAGCACAGATCCAACACACTTGTATAGCAATGTTGCACTGATAACACAGATGAGTCCTTCCCCATTGATGCCCAAACCTGCATGTCCAGTGGAGATGGCCACACGGTCAGGGAAGTAGACAGAATTGAACAATGGCAGGCACAACAGATGTGCAGGGGTGGAAGCCACAGATGTGAAATTGCTAATGTAAGTAGGAAATCCCATTGCCAAATACTGAACACATGACACCCTCAGATGCTGCTATGGATGACATGGATACACCACAGGATAGGACACATTCCCCCTGGACCACATGTGTTCCTGCACAGTAACACTTCAATATCATGAGACCAAATATCACCATCACTGCAGCAAGGGCATGGTTAGCATCATCAACAACATGTACATCAGAAGCATAAGCACTAGAGAACAGAAAGTTGCTTTATTCAGCATATGTGTGTTTAAAAGTGAAAGTCCAGAAAAAACACAAAGGCCAATGGCCAGTCCATTGTCAAAGTCCAAACAGGGTGACAGTGGCAGATGTCACCCTATGCATGCCTGCACTGCACAAAACCAGGGACATTCCACTAGGAGGGGCAACCGGGGGGGCAGGCCAGGCACCGCAGGGACAGAATCAGGGCTCACCAGGAGGAGGCAGGGAAGGGGTGGTGGGTGCTGGAGAGCCACTGACAACTGCAGTGGAGGTGTCTGACATGGTGTGTGCCGGCACAACTGGGGGGCATGACTCAGATGTTGTGGGTGCCGGCACGACTGCAGTGGACCCTGCAGATGGAGTGGACAGGTCCGCCACTGCAGTGCCCAAGTCAGATAGGGTGGTAGTGGACTCCACTGCAGTGCCTACCACCAGGGGAGGAGAATGGGGAACAGGCAAGGTGGGCTGGACAGAGGGGAGGACACCCTCACCACATCAGTGGCACAGACAAGCGCAGCGGGGGTGTGGTGCCGGGAGAGCAAGTGGCAGGGGGAGAAGGCCGGATCCTCTTGGGGATGGTATATCTGTGGGTGAGGGAACCTGGGGCAGGGTGTGGTGGGGGCACCTGTGGAGTGGGGGCCTGAGGGATGGAGGAAGGAGACCTGGTGCCTGAGCTGCAGGGCGGCGGCGGGGTCTTGCTCTTACGACTCCGGGGGACTTGCGGGTGGGGGCCTCAGTCTGTCTGTGCCTGGGGGAGGGTGTCCGGGGGCAAGGGGCTCTGCTCCGTGTGGGTGGGCTTCCTCTTCCCCCTGAATGCTGTATCAGCTGGATCGGAGGGGAAGAGGCCGAGGTCACTGAGGAAGAGCCGCTGGGTCTTTGGGGTTGCAGGTGAGGCAAGGGAGGCAAGGGAGGGTGCTTTGGAGGGAGAGGCAACTGAGGACTGCGCAGTGCTTGTGGATGCGTGTGTGTGTTCCAGGGCCCCATCCCCTGTGAGTCTGGTTTCAGTCCCCTGACTGTGCGTGCGTGTGCATTTTGTTTGTGGCGTGTGTGTCTGTGTGCTGGACGTGTGTGTGCTGGTGTGTGCCTGTGCCGGTGTGTGTGTGCTTGGGACGGGTAAGGTGCTGGGGAGTGTGGATGGAGCAGAGGCAGGAGGGGTGAGGGACTGTCTGAGGAGGGACACTGCTGCCGTCAGGGAGGAGTCCATGGACCTATTGCCCCTCTGTAGGTCAGACATGCCCGATGAGATGCCCTCCATGAACGACACCAGCTGAGTCAACAGAGCGGTGTGCGCATGGAGGACACTCAGCATGGCTGTCTGCCCTACATGGAGCTGGCGAAGGAGGTACACAGACTCCTCACTCAGGGCAGCAGGGGACACAGGGGCAGGGGTGCGGTGCCTGGCCCAAAGGAGACACGCTCCCGGACATGGGAGCCTCCACGGACCTGGGGAATGGGAGCCGATGGGAGGGCGGTGGTGGTGCTGGTGGTGGCGGGGACAGCAACACTAGCTGGGGTGTGGTGGCTGCTGACACCCGCCTCCATAAGGGAGTCATCCTCCGAGCCGCTGTGGTCCTCAGCTGAGGTGGGTGCTGCTGAGGACTCCTCGGTGTGGCTCCCCTCGCCCTCCGTTCCACTGGGTCCCTCCGACCACTCCTCGGCTGCTGACCCAGTCTGGCTCTCCGGCTCCTCCTGGTCCGTGGAGCTGTCCCCTTCCGTGGCCGTGGATGTATCTGCAAACAATGGGGAAACAGACAGACATCAGTCACCTGCACCAAACGCACACACCACTGTGAGCACAGCACATTACAGAGCAAGCCCTGGCATCATTAGTTGAACAGTGCTAAAAGTGCCCTAACTGAACAGGAGAAGCCAATTGTCAGTCTGATGCCAACCATGGCACTCACATCCCACATGGCCTTGCACCCATCTGTCTGGTGTCTGTTGGATAGCAACACCCCAGTGTGGACACATGCACCACCTACACAGTAGTTGGACAGTGCAGAGGACACGGTGTAGCATGTGAACATGCACACATCACAACTCTTGCCACTGAGTCAGTACAGGTTTCCGGATGAAAGGGATGCCCAGAGTCAAATAGGAAATGCATGTGATGCATACCAGCGACAGACACCATGATGCACCCATGTCCTGAGAGCCATCGCCACAATGGTGTGCATGTAGCACATGTCACTCCCCTGCAGGATCACCAATAAGTAGACACATGCCATGGCGGAGGCATGACTGCTAAGTCATACATCACTGTCTCAGTGATGTATGACTTGGCAGCCAGACAACAACACTCTGCACTGTGTCACAATAGTAGGTCATGGGGAATGCAAGTCCTGGAGCTGCACAAGTGCACATGTACATCCCCCACACAACACATCATCTTAACCCTCATCTGTCCAGGTCATACCGATTGGACATATGGGAGACCTGTGACACTACCCTCTGAACCTGAGCCCCTCACAATCTGCTGTGAATGGGAAACAGCTGCCTGAACTTCACATTCGCATACCCCAGTCTGCACGGGCAGCTGATCAAACACCTATGTGACACACAAGTATCGTCTCCTATGGTCACATCTCCAGTGGCATGCTGAGCCCCTACCGAGAAACACCCCAGCAGTCCTGGCAACAAATCCACAGCACACTGACACAGAGGCAGACACCTGAGGGGTCAAATCACTGCGCACAACGTGTCAGCTGATACCCGGGAGTGGGAGTACAGGTGTATTGGATGGGCTGGAGTAGGCATGACTGTCCTGCCCCACATGAATGAGGGATGAGCCCTGGACAGTGGATAGCTGGCTATGTATGTGTGACACACGTAATCTGCACACTCCTGGGGCCCAAACATTGTTCCCACCCGCTGCATGGGTGTGTGCCAGATACCCCAGGCACATGTGGTGGCTCAGCTCAGCAAGTGGACTGCATATCAAAGCAACACGCAGATTACATGTCCGAACACAGGCATTGTGTGAACAATGGACCCACCCATGATGCCCACAACAGAGTTAGGGAAACAGATGCTGTCCCCCACCTTGAGTGAAGCAAACTGCAAGGACACAGTCCCAAGTGACACAATTCCCTGAATGTAAGGGCCACACCTGGGTATCAGATGAGGAGTGGGCAGTGCACAATAGAGGGACATGGCTCCTGGACAACATGACTGCTGTACTGTGGCAGTTTAACCAGGCCAGAGGAGGGCACATAGCATGTAATACAGAGTTCACAGTGAAGTCTTTGACTCACCCCCTCCTTGCTGCTGTCTGGCCTTCAGCTGCCCATCCAGGTCTGGAAACACCACCGCCAGGATCTGGAGCATGTGGGGGGTCAGGGTCCGTGTTCCGCCCCTCCTGCGAGGAGGCGACAGCTTCAGCTGGACCCGTGCAATCCTCCGGGTCCAGCCCCGAAGGTCCTGCCACCTCTTCTGGCAGTTGTGGATCCGGCGCTTGTAGACCCCCACGGACCGGACAGCCCGGACGATGTCCTTCCAGATCTCCTGCTTCCGATGGGCATTAACCTGTCAGGATGACAAAGTGAAAAGGCCATTACTACACATGCAACATATCCGTGCATGACACAGTTGTATATACATGTCTCAATCACAGGGGCACATGATGTACACAGGCAGTGCAACGCTGCCCATGGACAGTTTGCCAGAAGTCACTACATGGTATCATTGCATGGGAAGTAAAACCTTGTTCAAATGCACTGTTACTGCACCATACCTGTCCAGTGCATGTCACTACACACTATGGGGGGTGACAACTACTCAGTGAGCCTGCTAGCCAGTGGCGTGCAGACTTTCAGCCTTGCTAGTCAGACAAAATGCACATTCAGAAAGGCAGTGCACAGAACACTCACCTGCTCCCCTGGTGTCCCATACAGCTTGCTGTACTGTGGAAGTAGGCTTGTGAGAAGTTGGCCTGGCATATGCTGTCCACTAATTATAGTGGGCACCTTGCACCAGTCCAAACAACCCCTTATTGGAGATAGGTTAAAGACAACCTTATTGAAAGCTATCCTAGTGGTAGCTATGGAGAGCAGCCTTCAGGCTAAGTCTTGAAGGAATGTAAAGCAGCTTGTTTTACCAGTCTATAATCTCTTGAGTGATCAAATGAAAGAGCACCACACCAGGTATATATTCAAAATATATGTATTTATTGCTAAACACACCCGTCTAGTCTCTTTATGAGGCTAGAGTTCGAAAGTACATAAGTTAGAAGTTATTTAAACACAGTAATAGCACAAATACACGTTTGGGCCCTAGGGGCGTACCAAACCATATACCAATAAAGTGGTATAAGAACCACGACTGAACTAGACACTAGGCCTAGAGCCTCTAGAAGTGCTTGGACCACAAGGAACCACCCAAGGTAGTGACACAGGGGACCCACGGGAGACGCGTGCAGTGTAAATACACAACCACGATATGCCGTTGACTTCTATGGAGAAAGTCGTGATCGGGAAATTAGAGAAAAGAGACACTTAAAAGAGGACTTGGACCAAACCCTTTGAGATCTAGGACTTTGAAGAGTCTCTACCCACGGGAGCACCGGAGTACTCGTGTTACCTCACCCAGGGAAGCCGGGTGCATAGGTGCCTTTCGGGGTCGGGTTTCGTCGTCGATTTGAATGGCGATCTGCTGCAAAGTGCTGCTGGCGACCAAGTGAAAAGTGTCCGGGTGGATCCAAGAGTGGATCGGAGTTCTGAAGAACCTGAAAGCAGAGGGGACAGAGTCTGGGTCACTAGCCAGTGACCAGGAAGGTGATGGACAGATGCCCACCGATGTCGAGTGCTTCAGGTGCGTTGACGGTTGTCTTGACTCTTCAGCCACGAGGTCCAGGAGGCGTTGTCGGCGACCAGGAGCAGGATTCGGGCGGGTACATGATGTCTGTCGAGTGCTGAGGTGTCGGCGACCGGATTGGACCCAACAAGCCTTGGCAACGGCAAGTCTCGATGCAGAGGAAGATCGTCGATGGTGCAGACCAGCAAGGTCTGGGGAACTCACCCAGCGAGGGTAAGTGAGGGCAGGCCTGGAGCAACCAGGATGCCAAGTTAGAAAAAGATTGGCCTTCGTTAAGGGCTACTAGCCAACGGGCTAGTGACCGCGTAGGAGCCTCGTGATGCCGCACGTGGATCTGGCTCACAGGACACTCGTGGAGTGGGGGCCAGTGATCTTCGGTGCAGTTGGTGCTGGAGGCTAGGGCTACTCGGAGCCCAAAGCATGACTTCTTGGGAGACCCAGAAGAGGATGCACTTGCAAATGTGCTCGGTGTCCAGGGGTCACGGTCTCAAGTCACCCCCGATAGCCACGGGCCTCAGCTTTGCTGGGGACTCAGGGTAGCCTCGGGGAAGTCTGAGAATCCACGTCTGGTGATGCGATGACTTCGGCGTCCAACAGGAGCTTCAGAAATGCGAACCGGACAGATGCTTCTTTGGTGCCTGCCAAGCAGGGGAGTCACTCCTTGACCCCAAGGGAGATTCTTCTGTCCTCTAATCGTGAGTAGAGCGTCGAAGGTCCAGGATTCAGTTTCAGAGTTTCGTCCAGGGATAATCTAAAGTCCTAAGGACTGGGTTCCTATACTTATACTAAGGATAGGGGTTGGACTACTCTGTGGCCCCACCTATGGGTGGGTCAGGGCAGAGGGGTGGCTACACCCCTTTCCCTTTGTCCAGTTCGCGCCAAAGCAGGGGCTGCAAGCCCCTGATCCGGTTTGAACTGGGGTATACACAGGGACACCAAGTGTGCCCCCAGTGCAGGACTTCAAAGCACCAGAAAGTGCTCCCGCCCAGCCCCAATACACATTATCCTGTCTGGGGAGGTGGTCACACCTCCCTGGGACAGGAAACCTATTGTCCAGGCCTCCCCTGCCGGAGTTTCGTCCAGCAGCAGGAGGCCAGACTTGTGTCTGTGGCAGTAGCATCCATTTTGTGATGCCAGGCTTTAGAAAGAAGTTACCGGCCAGGCCAGGGTTAACATGTCTCTCCCTCTAGAAGGGTGGAATGCTACCCCCGCCGCCAGAATTGGCGGGGGGGGGGTAGTATTCCAAGATGTTTGACACCAAACACGACATGTTTAGGTGCAGCCATTCCAAAGTTAGCATTTAACGCGAGGTTATAATGCGCTTAAGAGTATATGGTCAGGCTGCACTACAAACAGCATCAGAGAAGGGTCTCCGAACGCTGCAGGGGCACCCTCTCACATAGGAACCACGCACTCTGCCTTCAGGATTGATAAGGCCTGCCTTAGGAGTGACTTATAGGTTTATATGTGTGTATGTATTTAGTGATATAGGTAACCTATATCACAGTAAAGGGTGCATGCACCACCTTACCCAGGCTGCAGTAGCAGACCTGTGGTGTCAGTTTGGATGGCTTTCCAGGGGTGGCATAATACATGCTGCAGCCCCTAGTAGGCCTCTGAGGTACCTATGCCCTTGGTACATAGTATACCATATACTAGGGACTTATAAGGGCACTCCAGATTCCAATCAGAGATGTGCCTAAGGCACATGGAAACCTTTTACAGAGAAAGCAGATAGACTGGGGCCCTGAATAGCAGGATCCCAGTCCAACTAAGTCATAAACCAGCAAAACACCATAAAAAAGTGGGGGCAACCATATAGTCAGATTCCACCTTCCTACATAACCCACCCCCCAAACGAAAGGAGATAAGGCTAACCTTGGCCAGTTGAGCCTTCATTGACTAAGTGGTCATATAAGGAAGCACCTGCACTAGCATGGTTGCCCCCTGTCGTATGGTCCACTAAGCAATCCCTCACCCTAAGGGTATGAGAGGGTCTCCACCATGGGGAATCACTACCTGTGGTGTGCTTAGGTAAAGTACAAGGCTGGTGAGGTGTCTGAGTAGGGAAGGGAGGCCCTAGGAATGTTGGCCTCAGCTTCCTCAGATCACTGGTCACCATGTATGCCTGTCTTTCCATGACTGAGTTGCACTTTGCTCTAAGGGTCAACCTTTGGCTGCCTACAGCTGGGGGTTGGGTCCCTTTGGATGGACTACTGGAGGGACAGGGCAGGTTTGGAACCTTCAGGTCCCAGGTTTGCCCTTGCCTACCAGAGTCCTTCTGGGGAGGTCCCTACATAAAGGCATGGGGGATCCCTCATTGTGTAGAGGAGTTTTCACCTGGCTAGGGCTACTAGACTGGGTGCCCCTAATCTGCTGATGGGGGGTTCCTCTGGACAGGGGGCCCTGGGGGTTCCACTGACCTCCCTGACCTCTGCAGCCCTGGGCTGGCTGAGGCAGGGTAGAGAGGGGCAGGTTACCTGCTCCAGACTGGGTACCACCTTGGAAGGGTCCTCTGCCATCAGGGGTGTGGCCAGGCCAGGCCTGACTACCTCTGGGGCAGTTCCTTCACTAGGGGTAGGGTCAGTTCCCTGAGGAGGCTGACCCTTACCTACTGTCTGGAGGGAAGAAGACTTTTCTTCAACCCTTGTGCTCTCTTTTGGGGGAGAGTGGGCCATTCTTTCAGGCTCCATCTCTCCAAATTCTTGGGCTGGGGCTGTGGCCATCACAGCCCCACTAACCTTTACAGGGACGCCCAACATCCTGAGATGGGTTTGGTGTTCAACTTCAGCCCAGGCTGAAATTTCCAGATCATTGCCCATCAGGCAATCTACAGGTAAGGTGGGGGACACTGCCACTCTCTTTGGGCCTGTGACCCCCTCCCAGCTGAGATTGACTATGGCCATGGGGTGATCTGTTCTGACACCATCAATGTTGGTCACCTGGTATTTAAACTCAGGTAAAAGCTGGTGAGGGGGACTAGTTTCCCTGCCACCATCTTGACACTAGCCCCTGTGTCCCTAAATGCCACAGCTTTCTGACCATTAATCATTGGCTCCAGTCTGTACCTGCCCATTGCTGTGGGACCCATGGTAAAGGTGGCAAATCCTACACCACCATCAGAGTCAGAGGAGTCTGTTGAGGGGTCCCTGTCTGAACCAGGGCCCACCTCTGTTCCTGTTGCAAAAGCACCTAACTTTTTGGGTGCACTACTCCCAACTGGAGGATTACTACTGGTAGTACCAGGAGGGGGTATTAGTTGCTGGGGGAACATTTTCTTTATTGCCAATCCTGGGGCAACTGGGATCAGATTTCCAGTGCCCAGGCTTTTTACAGACATGGCAATATGGTTTCTTTTCAGGAGAGGAAGGAGTTTGGGACCCACCCCCAGAAGAGGAATTTTGGGGCCCTGTAGGGGACTTATCCTTAGATTTATCCCCACCTTTCTCTTGGGACTTAGTAGAATCTTTCTTCTGGTCACCACCCTGATTTCTAGTTTTTACTCTGGTTCTGACCCATTTGTCTGCCTTCTTTCCCAAGTCTTGGGGAGAGGTCAGATCAGAGTCCACCAGATACTGGTGCAAAAGCTGGTTTTGACAATTATTAAGGATCTGCTCCCTCATAATCAAATTGTACAATCCTAAAAAGTCATGCACTTTGTTGCCATGTATCCAACCTTCCAGAGCCTTTGTAGCACAATCTACAAAATCAACCCAGTCTTGAGTCTGAGCTTTTTGGGTGTCTCTGAACTTCAACCTATACTGTTCAGTGGTTAGGCCAAACCCATCTATCAGAGCACTCTTCAAGACTGTGTAATTGTCAGCATCCTCTTCTCTTACAGTGAGGAGCTTGTCTCTACCTTTGTCTGCAAAGGAGAGCCACAAGATTGCTGCCCACTGCCTCTGGGGGACCTTCTGAACTTTACAGGCCCTCTCCAGTGCAGTTATCCATTTGTGGATGTCATCCCCACTCTGGTAGGGAGGGACAATCTTGTTTAGGTTTCTATGGTCATAAGACCTTTCCCTATCTCTAGGGATATTGCTGCCACCATGGGACTCTAGTCCCAACTTTCTTCTCTCTTTAAAGAGATCTAGGGACTCCTGTCTATGGCTAGTTGCTTCTTTTTGAGTTCAAGCTGAGCTTCCTCATATTGAACCAGCCTCTTTCTTCTCTCATGAGAGGATTCCCTCCTATGAGATGAGACAGAGCTCCCTATTGAGGTGCCAGAGTGGTTAGACTCCTGAGAAGAAGATCTAGACCTTCTGGGCACACTCACAATCCTTCCTGGGGGGACAAAGGGGGCATCATTCTGATCCTCCTCTTCCTCCTCCTCAGGAGGGGTTGGATTATCCAGGTCAGGGCCATTGTCGCCCTCCTGGCCAGTTTCAGAAGGGGGGCTGGGGGTACTGGTACCCCTGGTCCCTTCCTCATCTTCTGCCCCACCCTCAGCTCCTACCCCTTAAGTCCCCAAGGGCTTACTAAGGTCATAAGCCACCAACAACTCCTTGAGGTGTTGGGTGGTGGGGCTTTGGCCTGTCCTTATTTTTCTCAAGTTGCATAAAGCTCTCAATTCCAAGAATGGGAGTGTATCATACTTGGAGGGTGGAAGCTCAATGGCTTCCTGCAAGGATTCTTTAGATCCTGCCCTTAAAGACATTACTAGTGTGGTGTGGTGTATGCACTACCTACTCTAGTGTGGCCTACTAAACTCTCTTGAGTTGTAGAGAAGCCGGGTGCATAGGTGCCTTTCGGGGTCGGGTTTCGTCGTCGATTTGAATGGCGATCTGCTGCAAAGTGCTGCTGGCGACCAAGTGAAAAGTGTCCGGGTGGATCCAAGAGTGGATCGGAGTTCTGAAGAACCTGAAAGCAGAGGGGACAGAGTCTGGGTCACTAGCCAGTGACCAGGAAGGCGATGGACAGATGCCCACCGATGTCGAGTGCTTCAGGTGCGTTGACAGTCGTCTTGACTCTTCAGCCACGAGGTCCAGGAGGCGTTGTCGGCGACCAGGAGCAGGATTCGGGCGGGTACACGATGTCTGTCGAGTGCTGAGGTGTTGGCGACCGGATTGGACCCAACAAGCCTTGGCAACGGCAAGTCTCGATGCAGAGGAAGATCGTCGATGGTGCAGACCAGCAAGGTCTGGGGAACTCACCCAGCGAGGGTAAGTGAGGGCAGGCCTGGAGCAACCAGGATGCCAAGTTAGAAAAAGATTGGCCTTCGTTAAGGGCTACTAGCCAACGGGCTAGCGACCGCGAAGGAGCCTCGTGACGCCGCACGTGGATCTGGCTCACAGGACACTCGTGGAGTGGGGGCCAGTGATCTTTGGTGCAGTTGGTGCTGGAGGCTAGGGCTACTCGGAGCCCAAAGCACGACTTCTTGGGAGACCCAGAAGAGGATGCACTTGCAAATGTGCTCGGTGTCCAGGGGTCACGGTCTCAAGTCACCCACGATAGCCACGGGCCTCAGCTTTGCTGGGGACTCAGGGTAGCCTCGGGGAAGTCTGAGAATCCACCTCTGGTGATGCGATGACTTCGGCGTCCAACGGGAGCTTCAGAAATGCGAACCGGACAGATGCTTCTTTGGTGCCTGCCAAGCAGGGGAGTCACTCCTTGACCCCAAGGGAGATTCTTCTGTCCTCTAATCGTGAGTAGAGCGTCGAAGGTCCAGGATTCAGTTTCAGAGTTTCATCCAGGGATAATCTAAAGTCCTAAGGACTGGGTTCCTATACTTATACTAAGGATAGGGGTTGGACTACTCTGTGGCCCCACCTATGGGTGGGTCAGGGCAGAGGGGTGGCTACACCCCTTTCCCTTTGTCCAGTTCGCGCCAAAGCAGGGGCTGCAAGCCCCTGATCCGGTTTGAACTGGGGTATGCACAGGGACACCAAGTGTGCCCCCAGTGCAGGACTTCAAAGCACCAGAAAGTGCTCCCGCCCAGCCCCAATACACATTATCCTGTCTGGGGAGGTGGTCACACCTCCCTGGGACAGGAAACCTGTTGTCCAGGCCTCCCCTGCCGGAGTTTCGTCCAGCAGCAGGAGGCCAGACTTGTGTCTGTGGCAGTAGCATCCATTTTGTGATGCCAGGCTTTAGAAAGAAGTTACTGGCCAGGCCAGGGTTAACATGTCTCTCCCTCTAGAAGGGTGGAATGCTACCCCGCTGCCAGAATTGGCGGGGGGTAGTATTCCAAGATGTTTGACACCAAACACGACATGTTTAGGTGCAGCCATTCCAAAGTTAGCATTTAACGCGAGGTTATAATGCGCTTAAGAGTATATGGTCAGGCTGCACTACAAACAGCATCAGAGAAGGGTCTCCGAACGCTGCAGAGGGGCCCTGCTCATGCAGGGGCACCCTCTCACATAGGAACCACGCACTCTGCCTTCAGGATTGATAAGGCCTGCCTTAGGAGTGACTTATAGGTTTATATGTGTGTATGTATTTAGTGATATAGGTAACCTATATCACAGTAAGGGGTGCATGCACCACCTTACCCAGGCTGCAGTAGCAGACCTGTGGTGTCAGTTTGGATGGCTTTCCAGGGGTGGCATAATACATGCTGCAGCCCCTGGTAGGCCTCTGAGGTACCTATGCCCTTGGTACATAGTATACCATATACTAGGGACTTATAAGGGCACTCCAGATTCCAATCAGAGATGTGCCTAAGGCACATGGAAACCTTTTTACAGAGAAAGCAGATAGACTGGGCCCTGAATAGCAGGATCCCAGTCCAACTAAGTCATAAACCAGCAAAACACCATAAAAAAAGTGGGGGCAACCATATAGTCAGATTCCACCTTCCTACAAGGCTGTCCAGCAGGGCCTGGTTCTCCTCAAGGCTGAAGGCTGGGGCTCTCTCCACAGTACGTGCCATTGCAGGGTCCAGAGGGGGCAGAGACAGCAGCAGTGCAGTGGCAGATGTCGTCCTGGAGCATGTAGTGCAGGCAAGTGAGCTCTCAGGGGAACAGCCAGCAATATATATGTGCTGCAGAGGCAGATACTGTCCCATGTGTCCAAAGTGATAGGTCCAAGTTGTTTGCATCTTCTGAATCTGGCCAATCCATGGAATAGCAGCACCAATACACGCCCACAGCATCCTTCAAATCTTCAACTTCATGACATACATGATTTTGCAACATTGTTGTGGGTGACCAACTGAATTTACAGCAACCGACTCGTTCGAATTTCGAAAACGCGTCCGTTGCCAGGCTAGGCCATTGACAATGGGTGCGCACCGATCGGTCCATTGCGGTACAACGCGTACAGGGGTACAACGCGTACCCGCACACATTGAATGCAATGGGCCGGCCGGGCACACCGATCGGTCCATTGCTGTTCAACGCGTACAGGGGTACAACGCGTACCCGCACACATTGAATGCAATGGGCCGGCCGGGCGCACCGATCGGTCCATTGCGGTACAACGCGTACAGGGGTACAACGCGTACCCGCACACATTGAATTCAATGGGCCGGCCGGGTGCACCGATCGGTCCATTGCGGTACAACGCGTACAGGGGTACAACGCGTACCCGCACACATTGAATGCAATGGGCCGGCCGGGAGCACCGATCAGTCCATTGCTGTTCAACGCATCCCTGTACAAGTGACTGGCATATGTCACCATGCCTGTCTCAGATGAACATATGCCAGCCACAGATAGCTCCCAGGGAGTGAGGGGCACACCTACAACACCACAGCCTGTCCAAACTGTATCATAAGGCATGTAAGGCTGCATTTCCTATTGTGTGTATGTTGGTGTACATGTTGTCCTGTGGGTGTCACCTGGGGGCAGCCACCCCCAGGCTGTGCACGTGTTCATGGGGACAGGATCCTGGGTGTTACGTGTACATGACCACTGTGATGTGCAACTGTTCATATCTGTGCATGTGCCATGGTCACATTTCACGGTGGTGTATGTGTATGTCATGTCACATAGCCCGTGAGTCCCATGTGGGACGGTATGTTTGAGCCAGGGTGTCCCAGTGGCACAATAGTGATGGTCCTCCACAGTCTGTGTGCATGTAGTGTTTACAATGTCTCTGATTTCATGTGCACAATGGGAGACAGTCTCCACATCCACGTTGTGTGTGCATGGACTTTGATGTTGTGCGTGTGTGTGTCACAGACGTCCATGTCTGTCCTGCAGAGGCAAGTGGAACCACTACCTGTGGGGGTCATGGTTGTTTTGCTGTGGTGTATACATGATACTCCATGTAATGCAAGTGTCCATGTGGCAATACAGGGTCCCTGGGAATGTACTTGTCGTTGAGCTGTGATGCCTGGGGCACATCTGTCCTCACATGTCACTGTGGGGGTGATTGTGACATGGCAGCAGGAGATGGGAACTGTGACACGGCCTCATGATATCCAATGGGCCAACCTGGGACTTATTGATGCCACTTGTTGAACCGTGATGACAGATGTTGGCCATGTATGTACCATACATGTCCTTACGGAACTGCACACTTCATGTAGTTGTGCCTCATAATGATGTATGATGTGATATTGAGTGTGTTCAATGCCGCATATGTGGGGTGACTGACAATCTTGCTTTCTTCTCCCCGGCACTGCAGGGCTCCTGCTGTCCATAGACCATTCCCAGACCTGGCAACGATGGTGGAACGGGACAGCATCCGACGGTACCGCTTCACCAGGCAGCTGATTGAGGATTTGGCAGTGCAGTTGGCCCCACATTTGCAGCCTGGCCGGCCGTATCCTACAGCGCTGGCCCCCAAGGTGAAGGTGATGGCAGCCCTACACTTCTTTGCCACCGGTACCTTCCAACATACTGTGGCGACTGCTGGTGGGATGTCACAGACCATGTTGAGCCGTGTGCGCCGCGATGTTTTGGATGCAATGTTGCTATACCTGAACCAGTACATCTATTTCCCTAGACTGCAACGACTCACTGACGTGAAGAGTGACTTCAATGCCCTGGGGAGGATGCCGCATGTCATTGGCTCCATTGATGGGACACATGTGGCTTTGGTACCACCACAGGCCCAGGAGCAGGCCTACCGTAACCGCAAGCACTACCACTCGGTCAATGCACTTATGGTGTGTCTTGCAGATATGACCATCTCACACGTGTGTGCCCGTTTCCCTGGTTCAGCACACGATGCCTTTGTGATGAGGAGTAGTCGCATCCCCAGGATGATGGCACAGATGCAGAACCAGCGTGCCTGGCTTGTCGGTGTGTACTGACTTTGTGCCATTGTGTGTGATCTGATCTGTAGTATTCCGCCCACTTTTCCAAGTCAGCTAATGTGCACTTGTCTGTCCGTAGGTGACTCGGGATACCCCAACATGCCGTGGTTGCTGACACCCCTCAGGAATCCTGTGACACCAGCCCAGATGCGCTACAATGAGGCACATGGTCGGACCAGGAGAGTGATTGAGCGGACATTTGGTCTCCTGAAGAGCCGCTTCCGCTGCCTCGACAAGACAGGAGGGTCCCTCCCATATGCCCCAGCGAAGGTGTGCAAGATTATCATCGTCTGCTGCATGCTCCACAACCTGGCAGTGCGGAAGGAGTTGCCTCTCATCCAGGATGACAATGACCAACATCCGCCACCTGTGGAGGATCCTGGCCTGGACCACGATGCCAGTGATGATGATGATGATGAGGGTGATGTCCGCACACAGCTCATCACCAACTTCTTTAGCTAAATGTGAGTATCCTGAGGTGTCATGTCAATGATGTGAGTTGGCATGATATGTGTAGGTGGTGCTCTGGTGCTGTTGGAGTGTGTCCATGGGCTACTTGACTGGATGTGTGTAGCGATGTGTGCTTACAGGTGGTCTGTACTCCCCAACAGTGTTGACATGCTAACTTGGTTCTGGGTGGGTATCTTGTAACATGTATTGTGCATGAGTTTTGATGTTCTGTCCTGTTCTCCATTGCTTTTGACTGTGTGTCATTTCTGTCCTTCACAGGGTACTTTCAGATTCGTTTGGTCAACTGTGTCCACCGACGACGTGATTGTACTTCCAGGGTGGTAGCTGTTGTGTCCCTACAGGTGATGTGCGCCACACCCATGGACTTCCTTCCTTCTACAGTTGTTGACTGTGTGCCCGCTGCCAGGTGGGATTACCTTGCATCTGTAGTGGTTACGACATGTTGCAACTGTGTAATAAACCTGTGCTTCACTTTGTGATGTGCGTTGTCTGTGGTCACACATTTGACTGCCATTTGCTTACTGCACCTGTGGGCTACTTGACTACAACTGGGAATAGGTGTGGTGTCTGTGCATTGCACCGTCTTTCCTGGCAACATCAGTGTAGGCAATGAGTCAGATGGCCTAGGTGTGTATGTGTTGTGTAGCCCTGGTGGTGTGTCTCCCTCATATGTGTCACGTTGCCATTACTCACATGCCTGTGTTGTACTTGCTGTTGCAGTTCGCATACACAGTGTAATTTTGCAGTTCATCATCCCCATGACAGCACCCACGTTGGAATCACAACAGAGGCAAGTATGGTGTATTAGTGTGTTTATTGTGATACATTTGTGTGAATAGTGCATAGGATGGTTAGTGCTGTACATTTATATTGCAATCAGAAGTTCCTAGGTGAATTGAAAGTCCTGGTAGACAAAATCCCCAGTATCGGGGCCACAGTTGTCTGAGACATTGGTCCAACTTGTACTCCCCATGTCATGTGTGGGAGTTGTGTTGCCGTCAACAGGGTGAACAGTTTGTGCACAAAGGTGAACATCCAGAACAGGTTCAGGCTTCCTGGGGGTTGCACTTGGCCATCGGCCTCTCACTTGCCCCTCCTCGGACGACCCCTCTTCTTTGGGGGCCCCTCAAGTACAGGCTGCTGTGGTGCAGGGGACTCTCCGCCAGAGTCATCCTCCCTCCCTGTGGCAGTTGCAGTTTGTTCAGCACCAGATGTTGTTGGCACACAGGGAGGTGTAGACTGGTTGCTGTTCATCTGGCGGAGGCATTGTAATATGTCCCTATGCACCGCCGTCATCTCTTGCAGTGTGTCCCACTTGGACTCCACGCGGGACATGTGTGAGTCCAAGCGGGCATGATGGGCAGCCTGCTGCTGTTTCATGTCTCTGAGGAGCCCCACTACCTGGCTGAGATCTCCGGTGCTGGACTGGTACGCATCGGCTATGCGTGCCAGTTGTGGGTCATCATGCACACCAGACACCTCTGCAAGCAGCGACCTCTGTCTCCCACCCTCCCACCACCCCTGCCGACATGTGCAGTGCGTGCAGTGGCACGCACAGATGACCCTGGTCCCCCTTGGGGGTTGGTGGTGGTGGTGGTGTCCATGGCCCCACGTTGGTCCAGGGTCCCTGTGCTGGTGGTGCTCCTTGTTCTGTCCATGTCGGCAGGGATGGTATTTGTGGTGACAGTCGTTGGAGGGGTGGGTGCAGGGGGTGCAGCTGGTGGTCCTGCTGGTGCTGCAGCTGGTGGTCCTGCTGGTGCTGCATGTTGACTTGCACCGGAGGTGCCAGGTTGGTCTTCTTCATCCGAGGAGGGCAGAGGCTGTACGACACCATTGAGCTACGTATCCTCTTGAGCCTGGGACTGGGACTCCTCAGCGTCTGCTGCTGTGTCCCCATCATCACCTGTTTTTGGGAGACACACACAATGTATGTTATGTTTCTGCAGGCATCAATGGTTGACACACCTGACAGTTGTGACTGTGCCTCTGGGTGCGGGCCTGTACATTGCATTGTCCTAAGTTGTCACAGTCAGGGGTTGATATTGGTGTAGCACATTGTCCTGCATTATTTGGGCATTTCTATGTATTTGTTGGGGTGTGAACATGGTCTGCATTGGTTGTATTTGGTTGACAGCCGGCCCTCCTTCCCACCCAGCCAGTCAGTTATCCCACCATGGACTGTGCTTGCATTGCAGGGAGTGAAAGTTGTCTTTCAGGATGTCAGTCAGTGGTGTCCTGCTGTTGGTTGTTGCACAGTTGCCAGCAGGGCCTTGTGCTCCCCACAGCAGTAGCCAGTGTCAGCCATCTTGTCAGTTGTTTTCCACTCCCTGTGATGTGAGCATGGTTCAGGGTGGTGTTGATGGGACAGTTGTGGGGGTGAGCTATGTCTGTGACTATGACTCCCATCATGCTATTGCCTCCACCCCACTTCCCAGCATTCCCATACTTACTTGCTTTTGTGGGGAGTTCAGTGTGTGTGGGTGTGAGAGCAATGGCAAGATGGCTGACAGTGGTGTCCTGCTGTTGGTTGGTGTGCAGTTCCCAGCATGCCCTTGTACTCCCCACGACACAGCAACAGTGTCAGACATCTTTGATGGGCCTTTCCACTCTCTGTGGGATGTGCATGCGTGAGTGTGAGCTTGCTGGGCCATGTGGTGGGGGATGTTGAGCTGTGACTACGACTCCCATCATGCTATTGCCTCCACCCCCTTCCCAGCATGCCCATCCTTCCTTCCTTTTGACTCTGCTTCCCTGTGGGGTGGGCTGCCTGTGCTGACAGGATGGCTGGGAGTGTTGTCCTGGCTGTTGTTTGGCTAAAAGTCCCAAGAGTGTCCCTGTGCTTCACACAACATAACCCAGGGTGGTGGTTCTTTGTGGGATCTTGAGTTAGGATGTGAGGCATTGCATTCTCCCAGGTGGGTTCTGTGGAGTTTGTGTTGAGGGGGTGTGTGAGGGGAGGTGCTTGTGACTATGGTCAGTGCTGCAAGTCCTCCTTCCCACCCAGCCAGATATCCCACCATGGAACGTGCTTGCATTGCAGGGAGTGGAAGTTGTCTTTCAGGATGTCAGTCAGTGGTGTCCTGCTGTTTGTTGGTGCACAGTTGCCAGCAGGGCCTTGTGCTCCCCACAGCAGTAGCCAGTGTCAGCCATCTTGTGAGTCCTTTCCACTCCCTGTGATGTGAGCATGGTTGTGGGTGGTGTTGATGGGCCAGTTGTGAGGCTGAGCAATATCTGTGCCTACTACTCCCATCATGCTATTGCCTCCACCCCCTTCCCAGCATGCCCATCCTTCCTTCCTTTTGACTCTGCTTCCCTGTGGGGTGGGCTGCCTGTGCTGACAGGATGGCTCGGAGTGTTGTCCTGGCAGTTGTTTGGCTAAAAGTCCCAAGAGTGTCCCTGTGCTTCACACAACATAACCCAGGGTGGAGGTTCTTTGTGGGATCTTGAGTTAGGATGTGAGGCATTGCATTCTCCCAGGTGGGTTCTGTGGAGTTTGTGTTGAGGGGTGTGTGAGGGGAGGTGCTTGTGACTATGGTCAGTGCTGCGAGTCCTCCTTCCCACCCAGCCAGATATCCCACCATGGAACGTGCTTCCATTGCAGGGAGTGGAAGTTGTCTCTCAGGATGTCAGTCACTGGTGTCCTGCTGTTGGTTGTTGCACAGTTGCCAGCAGGGCCTTGTGCTCCCCACAGCAGTAGCCAGTGTCAGCCATCTTGTGAGTCCTTTTCCACTCCCTGTGATGTGCGCATGGTTCATGGTGGTGTTGATGGGACAGTTGTGGGGGTGACCAATATCTGTGACTACGACTCCCATGATGCTATTGGCTACACTGACTTGCCCAGCATACACAGAATTCCTTTCTTTCAGTGGTCTTCACTGTGTGTTGGTGTTGTAGTGGTGGCTACATGTCTGGATGTGTTTGTTAGTTATATTTGTGCCACTGCCTAGCTGTAGTTGTAGTTGTGTTTGTACATGTGATGACACGGTTAAATGTAACTTTGAGATGGCATGTGTTGTGTTTATCTGACTGACATACACATTTTGGGATGATTCTGTTCTGGTTGCTGTGTAATTGCTAAGAGTGCATGGTTTGACTCTCCCCTTGACAGTGATGTGTGTGTGTATTGTGGCAGAATATTGTGTACATTTGTTGTGTACTCACCAGGCTCTGGGATGTTTTCTAGTCCATAGACGCTCACTGGCGGAAGGATGGCCCGCACCTTTTCCTCCCAGGGCCTGAGGTATACTGGCTTGGCAGGAGGGCCACTGCCGGTGTATTGGCTCAGGAGGTAGTCCTTCTTCAGCAGCTCCCGTACCCTCCTGCGCACGTCATACCACCTGTTCTGGATGTCAGTCTTTGTGCGCAGACATGGTGATTGTGCGTTCACCCTGTTGATGATCCTCTCCCACATCTTTGTTTTCTGGGAGATGGGTGTCTGTTGGACCAGTGTGCCAAACAGCTGTGGCTCTACCCTGAGGATCTCGTCTACCAGGACTTCCAATTCACAATCTAGGAACTTGTGATTCTTCTTTGGGGGCATGGTGATGGGTGGTGATGGTGAGTAATGTGTGTGTTGGTGTGCAGGTGAAGGTGTGTGAGAGGTAGCTATTTGTTGGTGTGCTGATGGTGTGTGGCTTGTGTGAGGGATGAGCTGTGGGTGTGTGGTTGCTGTCTGTTGAGTGCTGGCAGTAGAATAGCATTTGCAAAGGATCATGGTTGGGATTTGTGTCCTTTATATGGGTGGAGTTGTGGGTGTGTCTTTGTTCTCTGTCCCCACCCCCCAGTATTTATTGGCTTTGTAATTGCTTGTTTGGCCTTTTTTGTGTATTTTTCCTTAGTACTTTCTGTGCATGTTGGAAACGTTCTTGTGACCGAGTCAGACCCTGCAGTTGTCTCGTGCGGTCTTCTCCGTTTGGTTCACGCTGTGTTTGTGCAGTTTTCTATGCTGCGTACGCGTCGGTCGCGGTGTTTTGTGTTACTTCGGCTCGCAGTTTTCTATGCGTGTCGGTCGTACGGCTTGTCCTCCGTACGACTCGGTCGTGGTTTCGCGCCTTGCATCGTACTTTGCGGTTTGGAGTTCGCGTGTACGTTTCGGTTGGATTTGTTCCGGGTGCGTGTCGGTCGGTTCGATTCGCGGGTTTTTCCGGCCGGATTGCTGTTTTCCGTGCGGCTCGGTCGTTCGGCTTGGGTTCAGTACATGTCGGTCGGATTTTGCACGCTTTGCATCGTACTTGGCGTGTCGGGCGCCACAGGTACGTGTCGGTCGGAATTAATTCCGGCTCCGAGTCGGTCGGTGCTTTTTCCGGCCCGAATCGGAATCGACCCCATAATGTTTTCATGTATACATTGTAAAACAGCACATATTAATGTTATTCTGTTTCATTCAGTTAAATATAGAAATCCTGGTCAATAATCCTGCAGAGAAAGCAGTAGGTCAGTTTAGACTGCTGATTTGTGTTTGGCAGAAAAGCAATAATCAACATGAAATTGTTTGAAACTCTGAAAATAAAGTTAGCAAGAAACTACAGCGTGCAAGCGTATGTGTGGGCTCGAAGCTAATGTCTGTGTGTGTGTGTGTATGGAATATAAAGAGATGAAACCAAAGTCCTCCTAAAGCCGTCTGAGCCATCTGGAGCGAGAGGCAAAATGAAAACAAAAGAAATGAGTGATGAGGAAGCCAAGGAATGGTAGTAATGGGTGGGCTCTAAGCTCTTTTTAGATTTTTTTAAAGCACAATAGAACTTGATTATATGTATGTATCTGGATATGTGTATTTCTTGATATAAATATGTACTTATGTATCTATGTATTTATTACTGTACTCCTACTGTAAAAAAAAACTTTGACTCTTTTCGATGCACTACCATATGTCTCACCCTATACCTCTCTCAATATATCCTCTACCCCCACTCTCTGACACATCCCAAACCTCATTCTTCTACTATGATCTCCAAAATAACCCTTTCCAGACTCTTCTCTCCTCTATCCCTCCTTGTATCACCCCAAACCTCATTTTACTACTATGATCTCCCTAATCTATTTCTAGAGATTCTTCCCTCCATCTCTCCTTATGCTCATCCCAAACCTCATCTTACTAGTATGATCTCCCAATAAACACTTCCTAGACTCTTCTGTCTTCTATCCCCCATTATCCTTTTCCATCCAACTAACAGAGTCACATGTCCACCACTCAAATTAACTCAAATTTCCCTATACTAATTCACCACTAATCCTTTTTGGGTTCTGGAGTAGCGTGCTACTCGCCGAAAAGCTGTTTGACGCTTCGTCTGGGGCAGTAAGCACTATATAAATATAATTACAATACAATACAACTTGCAGCAACAATTTTTAGGCGAGATCTAAAAATTAGCAGCAGCTTGTTCTGTGGTTAAATACCTGGAAAAGGTGTTAGAAAAAAAGAAATCAAAGACTTCCAAATTGCCTTTTCTCCATCTGAACTCTGCTGCACCCCGGGGAGAGGGAGAGAGAGACTCACACAGAACCTATCCATTCTGAGACAAACGAAGCTCTGGGTTGAGAGGGACAGAGAAGCAACCGGTCCATTCTGAGAAAGGAGTTCTGGGGTGATATTGAGGCATGCAACCTCCTCTGGAGTGTGCGTGGGAGAACTTTAAGTGTGAGAAGAACAGAACAGATCACTACAATCACTGCACTGAGGGGCGTGAAACTTATTACCAGAAAGTAAAACTGTTGCAAACTGCTTGTTTAAGCATCCCAAGCTCCGCGAAGTCGAAAGGAGCTTTTTGCAGCCTATGCATCAAGATTGACAACTTTTGTCTGGTTCGCAATGGTCTTTGGCTTGGAAAATCCGTGTGAAAATAGTGAAGTTCATGACAATTATGTGCCATATATTCCTTTTTTAACCTTAAGAAATGGTTCTCAAGAACGCACTTTGCAGAAAATAATGAACCAGATGTACAAAGGGTTTAAGCCTTCGCAGACCCTCTGATTCAGCAAAATAGAGGGTTTTTGAAAGCAGGTTTTTTTTTTTGAGTTTTATATAGCATGAACTAGACCTGAAGATATCAGAGCGCTTTACATGAGCACCAGTTTCGTTACAGATGGACCCATTCATTTTTGTTGGGCACGGGGAGATTAAGTCATTTGCCCAGAATCACAGGATGTTGAGTGTCATTGCTGAGACTCGAACCCGGGTCCCCAGCTTTGAGGTCGACCGTGCTAGCTGTAAGACTACATCCTCTCGCCAAGGGTAAAACCCTTTTTTAAATATACTAAGATCACTTAACTTTTCAGGAAAGGTTTTCCGAATCATTAAATGATCTTAAGGAAACCACACCAAATCGGTATTTGGATGGGGCATGTTTAGAACATCCCTTCCAAATACCTGTTCCTTACGATATGTATTAATGTTTAACAACCAAAATCTGGTCGCAGAACAATAATATTTTACCAAGGTAGAATTAACCCAATCACAAGCCGGACCCTTTCCCTTTGTCAATTGTTGAAAAAATGATTTTGTAGGAGAAGGCAGTGGTCCATGGGACCACTACTTATTCCTAAAAGAAAGTCTGTTAAACTTTTCTAATTTTTTTAACTCATCCAATTTTCTTTTAAGGAAAATGAGCTGCATTCAAAAAGTGATGCTTGATTTAAAAGCAATCACAGGCATGGGGATCTGCTTACGCCAGCAGGCAACCATCCTTTGATGGCAACAAATCAGAGTGAGTTGGAATTTGTGACCTACCTCATTAATATTCATAATGCAAGTCGGATTCTGACCCACTACGATTCGGAATTTTAAGAACCGACTTATCAGTACATAGGCCAGTTTTTAGGAATCTTTACTGGTCGCAAAAAATACTGGTCACAAACTGCAAGTAGCATTTTGCAACCAGTGCATAGTACATATATCCCTATGATCTGTTCTGAGATGCCACTGGGCACAGAAATGCTTTACAGACTGTAAATCTGATTAAAACACCAGCAAACTCTACGTGTGGGCATTCAAACATGGTTTACCACCTTGGAAATGCACATAGAACAGCTGCCACAAAAGACAGAGTATTGCCTTTTGAAGGTGGAAAAGAAAAGTCAACTCCAGCATATTTATGTTTGTCGTAGAAATGTAAAAATCGACCATGCAAACGTCTGCCCTGCTGACAAACCTCACACGGTAACATAGCGGAGGCAGAATGTGCATGGAAATCTGTGCCTTGTGCCATAGATGCACATGATGACTGATGGTCCTGAGGTAGTGATCGCCTTACCCTGCCTGCATCTCCTCCCTCGCCGTCTTCTTGTACTCTTCTCGCCCTTTTGCACAGTACTGCGATTCTTTGTAGCATGCTTACGCTTTAAATGTTTGTGAATCAAGTATAGATGGAAATCTGCACCAATGATAGAATTCCAGACATAACTTTATCCATTTCAGCTCCTCGTTGCTCACTCCCAGTTAGCCCAACATTTTCAGTTCTTTAGGTCATTATCAGTTTCCAGTTAGACTTTCATAGTCATTTCCCTTTTAGCTCTCCACTGACAGGTGCCAGATAGCAGACCCTTGCTAGTTCCCAGCAGCTTGTTGCTGTAAGTTGAAAGTAAGCACTTTAACCAGTTCCCAGTTAGGTCATCATTGCCGCTTAGTTCATCATAGCCTGTTCTCTGGGATCAGGTTATTTGGCATAGCTCGCCTGCAGTCAAATGCAGCCTTCATCCTACCTTCAGCAGCCACCTGCAGCCCGGACAGAGGGAGCACACACTGCATACCGGACAGAGGGAGCATACTGCCGCCCGGACAGAGGGAGCATACACTGCATACCGGACAGAGGGAGCGTACACTGCAGCCCGGGCAGGGGAGCACACACTGCAGTCCAGACAGAGGGAGCACACACTGCAGCCTGGATGGAGGTAGCAAACACTGCAGCCCGGACAGAGGGGCACACACTGCATACCGGACAGAGGGAGCATACACTGCAGCCTGGACAGAGGGAGCATACACTGCAGCCACGACAGAGGGAGCATACACTGCAGCCCGGGCAGGGGAGCACACACTGCAGTCCAGACAGAGGGAGCACACACTGCAGCCTGGACGGAGTAGCAAACACTGCAGCCCGGACAGAGGGAGCATACACTGCAGCCCGGACAGAGGGAGCATATACTGCAGCCTGGACCGAGGGAGCATACACTGCAGGCCGGACAGGGGAAGCATACACTGCAGTCCAGACAGAGGGAGCATACACTGCTGCCTGGACGGAGGTAGCATACACTGCAGCCCGGACAGAGGGAGCATATACTGCAGCCTGGACAGAGGGAGCATATACTGCAGCCTGGACCGAGGGAGCATACACTGCAGCCCGGACAGAGAGAGCATAAACTACAGCCCGGACGGAGGGAGCACACACTGCAGCCCGGACAGAGGGAGCGTACACTGCAGCCAGACAGAGGGAGCACACACTGCAGCAAGACAGAGGGAGCATACTGCAGCCCGGACAGAGGGAGCACACACTGCAGCCCAGGCAGTGGGAGCACACACTGCAGCCTGGACAGAGGGAGCATACACTGCAGCCCGGACAGAGGGAGCACGCACTGCAGCCCGGACAGAGGGAGCATCACTGCAGCCCGGACAGAGGGAGCGTTCACTGCAGTACCGGACAGAGGGAGCATACACTGCAGCCACGGACAGAGGGAGCATACAGTGCAGCCCGGACAGTGGAAGCGCTCACTGCAGCCTGGACAGAGGAAGCACACACTGCATGCCCAGACAGAGGGAGCATACTGCAGCCCGGAAAGAGGGAGCATACACTGCAGCCCGGATAGTGGGAGGCACACACTGCAGCCTGGACAGGGGAAGCACACACTGCAGCCCGGACAGAGGGAGCATACACTGCAGCCCGGACAGAGGGAGCATGCACTGCAGCCCAGACAGAGGGAGCGTTCACTGCAGCCCAGACAGAGGGAGCGTTCACTGCAGCCCAGACAGAGGGAGCATACACTGCAGCCCGGACAGAGGGAGCATACACTGCAGCCCAGACAGAGGGAGCACACACTGCAGCCCAGACAGAGGGAGCATACACTGCAGCCCAGACAGAGGGAGCATACACTGCAGCCCGGTCAGAGGGAGCATACACTGCAGCCCAGATTGGGGAGGCACACACTGCAGCCCAGATAGGGGAAGCACACACTGCAGCCTGGGCAGAGGGAGCATACACTGCAGGCCGGACAGAGGGAGCACACATTGCAGCCTGGACAGAGGGAGCACATACTGCAGCCCGGACAGAGGGAGCATACACTGCATCTGAGACAGAGGGAGTATACACTGCAGCCCAGACAGAGGGAGCATACACTGCATCTGAGACAGAGGGAGCATACACTGCAGCCCGGTCAGAGGGAGTACACACTGCAGCCCAGACAGAGGGAGCATACACTGCAGCCCAGACAGAGGGAGCGTTCACTGCAGCCCAGACAGAGGGAGCATACACTGCATCTGAGACAGAGAGAGCATACACTGCAGCTCGGTCAGAGGGAGCATACACTTTAGCCCAGACAGAGGGCGCATACACTGCAGCCCGGACAGAGGGGGCATACACTGCAGCCCGAACAGAGGGAGCATACACTGCAGCCTGAACAGAGGAAGCACACACTGCAGCCCGGACAGAGGGAGCATACACTGCAGCCCAGACAGAGGGAGCGTTCACTGCAGCCCAGACAGAGGGAGCATACACTGCATCTGAGACAGAGGGAGCATACACTGCAGCCTGGACAGAGGGAGCATACACTGCAGCCTGGACAGAGGGAGCATAAACTGCAGCCCGGACAGGGGAAGCACACACTGCAGCCTGGACAGAGGGAGCACACACTGCAGCCTGGACAGAGGGAGCACACACTGCAGCCCGGACAGAGGGAGCACATACTGCAGCCCGGACAGAGGGAGCACACACTGCAGCCTGGACAGAGGGAGCATACACTGCAGCCCGGACAGAGGGAACATACACTGCCGCACAGCACTTGCCAGTACCATTTCATGTGACTGTTTTTCAAATGAGACACTTAACAATAACACCAGCCTGTCTGCCTGCTAAGCCATGACACGCAGCCCTGGGGCATACTTTGTTAGGTGGGGAAGGAGTGTGGAGCTGTGCCATAGAACAGCTGCTGAATAATTCAAAAGCGCTTCAATACACTGTGCACCACCTATGTAACAGGTTGCACACTGCACTGCATTGACACGTACAACCTGTACAGAGAGACTAGCAGTGTGAGTCCTTTTCTCACAGGAGTTACTGACCAGTATCATTTGTGGGTACTTCCGTTTATCACTGGTGACCCAGGGCCACTAATGTACTCCAGTTGGATAACTAAGTTACACCAGTTAGTTCCTTGTCTCTCCTTTGGTACTGAACAAGAGTAGTGAAGGCTTTTTGTAGGAGGTAGTAGGGTTTACAACTGAGACACAGTACAACACAGTAAGTAAAACTGATTGACCTCAATGATGAGTTCCTTCTATAGCATCAAAGCGAAACAGGGCTTTCATTTACCGGGAGGTAAAAAGAACATAATATTGAAGCAGCTTAATTTTATCTCCACCCTTTTATGATTTGAATAGGGCACATATATATATATATATATATATATATATATAGGGCACATATATATATATATAATGTGGATTAAACGGTGGTTTGGCAATTTTACGGAGTTGTGTGTTACTGAGAGCGCGCTGACTTTGCTACTTTAGAGAATTGGACTACCGGTGTGCTCCGCCTGTGTGTGCGCCACTCTCCAGGGGTCCCAGCAGTCCGGAAGGAGCGGTTTTGGTTGGAGATATATATATATATATATATATATATATATATATATATATATATATATATATATATATGCCACCACCATTCGTTCCTCTTCCAGAAACAAACCAGAGCACACAGCGGGGGTGCAGAAGTTCCTTTTTATTTTAAAAAATGCATAACGCGTTTCAGCGAGTGTGCCTTCATCAGATGCATGGCTGCCAGGTTTGTCTACACCGTTTTTTCTATGGTATGCTGCCTCTCTGTCATTGGAGGAAGCAACTAGCCAAGTTTTCATTGGAGAGAAATTCGTGGCCATTCACAAAGACTGCAACTCCCAGCATTCCTTAGGATTGTAGTACTAAATCCTGAATGTACTAAATTCGATCTCTGATGAGAGCGGGCTGTTCCAACCAGTCCTTGTGGGTTAATATTAATTGTTTATGTCGGTTTTGCCTGGAAGTCAATTTATTTCAAAATATGTCGGGCTTCTTCCACCCCTTCGTCCAAGCCGCACACATGCCAGCAGATCACACCTGGAGGCGCAGCTTCAGTAACCCACGCCTCACCTTGAAGTCATGGCCTGAATTACAGCAGGTTACCAATCCTCTCTGGCTTGCGGTGGTCCCAAGGTTTTGAATACCTCCAACCTCCATCTGTTCGCCATTGCCACTGATACTTCTGGACACTTTGAGGAGAGGGCTCTATGCGCGCTTGTGGCCGCGCGCCACTATGCCACCACCATTCGTTCCTCTTCCAGAAACAAACCAGAGCACACAGCGGGGCAGCAGAAGTTCCTTTTTATTTTAAATATTTATATATATATATTTTACCCAGTCACAAGATGGCTGCCAACACTTCTTGGTTTGGAGTGTTGACAGCCAATCAGAATGAAGCTCATGCTCGGGCGGGTTCGCGGATCCACCCCGTCCACCAAATATCGGTATTTTTTATTTTTTGAATTTCTCAGGAACAACTGAATGGATTTACACCATTTAAAAAAAAGGTCGCTTTCTGAACCAAGAGCTACCCTTTTGCCAAATTTGGTGTAATTCCGTTCAGCAGTTCGGGCTGTAGCCTGTTCTAAAATTTCCCATGGAAATTAACATGGAGAAAACGTGTTTTGGACCCCCCTTTTTTCTCGGTCCCCGCTTGATGAATCACCCTGAAACTTTCAAGACAGGAGCTGACCGGAGCGCCCCATTAGTTTTGAAAATGTCGCGAAGATTTGTCAAACGGCACCAAAGATATTGGCAAATCAAAAAACGGTCTTCCTATGGAAACTAGGTCCTAACTATAACTACCTACTGGCGACTGCCAGTAGGATATATATATATATTAGTGCATAAAGGGGGTGTGGTAGCAAAGATCTGTTTTCTGATGTGGGCCTCTGATGAGAATCATGAAGGATTCGAAACGCGTCAGGCCAAGGGATTTCTCTGAACGAGATGGGAAGCTGCATGTTTAATAATAAAAGGTTTGATACCCACCTGAATGCGGAGTGCGGCCTTAAATCTGGGCGTTTTTTGTGGAGGCATTTATCACGGCGGTTCCGGCCGTGGAGGCGACGCACCACCTTAAAAGCAAAGCAAGGGTCCGCAAGAGGGGTACAGTTCCTCTTTGTATGGGCGCTGAAGGTGACATGATTGCAAACATGCAGAGTTCTATCTGGGGCCCACCGGAGGGCTGCTAAATGTATCCCGTTATTAGAATCAAGAACAACAAACGCACTGGAGTGTTTAAAATTGCAAGAATGAACCACACGCCCCATAATGCACTGTGAACATGAACTCGATCGTGACGGCACACCGGAAGCCATTCAATTCATTAGTGCATAAAGGGGGTGTGGTAGCAAAGATCTGTTTTCTGATGTCGGCCTCTGATGAGAATCATGAAGGATTCGAAATGCGTCAGGCCAAGGGATTTCTCTGACCGAGATGGGAAGCTGCATGTTTAATAATAAAAGGTTTGATACCCACCTGAATGCGGAGTGCGGCCTTAAATCTGGGCGTTTTTTGTGGAGGCATTTATCACGGCGGTTCCGGCCGTGGAGGCGACGCACCACCTTAAAAGCAAAGCAAGGGTCCGCAAGAGGGGTACAGTTCCTCTTTGTATGGGCGCTGAAGGTGACATGATTGCAAACATGCAGAGTTCTATCTGGGGCCCACCGGAGGGCTGCTAAATGTATCCCGTTATTAGACTCAAGAAAAACAAACGCACTGGAGTGTTTAAAATTGCAAGAATGAACCACACGCCCCATAATGCACTGTGAACATGAACTCGATCGCGACGGCACACCGGAAGCCATTCAATTAATTAGTGCATAAAGGGGGTGTGGTAGCAAAGATCTGTTTTCTGATGTCGGCCTCTGATGAGAATCATGAAGGATTCGAAACGCGTCAGGCCAAGGGATTTCTCTGAACGAGATGGGAAGCTGCATGTTTAATAATAAAAGGTTTGATACCCACCTGAATGCGGAGTGCGGCCTTAAATCTGGGCGTTTTTTGTGGAGGCATTTATCACGGCGATTCCGGCCGTGGAGGCGACGCACCACCTTAAAAGCAAAGCAAGGGTCCGCAAGAGGGGTACAGTTCCTCTTTGTATGGGCGCTGAAGGTGACATGATTGCAAACATGCAGAGTTCTATCTGGGGCCCACCGGAGGGCTGCTAAATGTATCCCGTTATTAGACTCAAGAACAACAAACGCACTGGAGTGTTTAAAATTGCAAGAATGAACCACACGCCCCATAATGCACTGTGAACATGAACTCGATCGCGACGGCACACCGGAAGCCATTCAATTAATTAGTGCATAAAGGGGTGTGGTAGCAAAGATCTGTTTTCTGATGTCGGTCTCTGATGAGAATCATGAAGGATTCGAAATGCGTCAGGCCAAGGGATTTCTCTGAACGAGATGGGAAGCTGAATGTTTAATAATAAAAGGTTTGATACCCACCTGAATGCGGAGTGCGGCCTTAAATCTGGGCGTTTTTGTGGAGGCATTTATCACGGCGGTTCTGGCCGTGGAGGCGACGCACCACCTTAAAAGCAAAGCAAGGGTCCGCAAGAGGGGTACAGTTCCTCTTTGCATGGGCGCTGAAGGTGACATGATTGCAATAATGCAGAGTTCTATCTGGGGCCCACCGGAGGGCTGCTAAATGTATCCCGTTATTAGACTCAAGAAAAACAAACGCACTGGAGTGTTTAAAATTGCAAGAATGAACCACACGCCCCATAATGCACTGTGAACATGAACTCGATCGCGACGGCACACCGGAAGCCATTCAATTAATTAGTGCATAAAGGGGTGTGGTAGCAAAGATCTGTTTTCTGATGTCGGCCTCTGATGAGAATCATGAAGGATTCAAACGCGTCAGGCCAAGGGATTTCTCTGAACGAGATGGGAAGCTGCATGTTTAATAATAAAAGGTTTGATACCCACCTGAATGCGGAGTGCGGCCTTAAATCTGAGCGTTTTTGTGGAGGCATTTATCACGGCGGTTCCGGCCGTGGAGGCGACGCACCACCTTAAAAGCAAAGCAAGGGTCCGCAAGAGGGTACAGTTCCTCTTTGTATGGGCGCTGAAGGTGACATGATTGCAAACATGCAGAGTTCTATCTGGGGCCCACCGGAGGGCTGCTAAATGTATCCCGTTATTAGACTCAAGAAAAACAAACGCACTGGAGTGTTTAAAATTGCAAGAATGAACCACACGCCCCATAATGCACTGTGAACATGAACTCGATCGCGACGGCACACCGGAAGCCATTCAATTAATTAGTGCATAAAGGGGTGTGGTAGCAAAGATCTGTTTTCTGATGTCGGCCTCTGATGAGAATCATGAAGGATTCGAAACGCGTCAGGCCAAGGGATTTCTCTGAACGAGATGGGAAGCTGCATGTTTAATAATAAAAGGTTTGATACCCACCTGAATGCGGAGTGCGGCCTTAAATCTGGGCGTTTTTGTGGAGGCATTTATCACGGCGGTTCCGGTTGTGGAGGCGACGCATCACCTTAAAAGCAAAGCAAGGGTCCGCAAGAGGGTACAGTTCCTCTTTGTATGGGCGCTGAAGGTGACATGATTGCAAACATGCAGAGTTCTATCTGGGGCCCACCGGAGGGCTGCTAAATGTATCCCGTTATTAGACTCAAGAACAACAAACGCACTGGAGTGTTTAAAATTGCAAGAATGAACCACACGCCCCATAATGCACTGTGAACATGAACTCGATCGTGACGGCACACCGGAAGCCATTCAATTAATTAGTGCATAAAGGGGGTGTGGTAGCAAAGATCTGTTTTCTGATGTCGGCCTCTGATGAGAATCATGAAGGATTCGAAATGCGTCAGGCCAAGGGATTTCTCTGACCGAGATGGGAAGCTGCATGTTTAATAATAAAAGGTTTGATACCCACCTGAATGCGGAGTGCGGCCTTAAATCTGGGCGTTTTTTGTGGAGGCATTTATCACGGCGGTTCCGGCCGTGGAGGCGACGCACCACCTTAAAAGCAAAGCAAGGGTCCGCAAGAGGGTACAGTTCCTCTTTGTATGGGCGCTGAAGGTGACATGATTGCAAACATGCAGAGTTCTATCTGGGGCCCACCGGAGGGCTGCTAAATGTATCCCGTTATTAGACTCAAGAAAAACAAACGCACTGGAGTGTTTAAAATTGCAAGAATGAACCACACGCCCCATAATGCACTGTGAACATGAACTCGATCGCGACGGCACACCGGAAGCCATTCAATTAATTAGTGCATAAAGGGGGTGTGGTAGCAAAGATCTGTTTTCTTATGTCGGCCTCTGATGAGAATCATGAAGGATTCGAAACGCGTCAGGCCAAGGGATTTCTCTGAACGAGATGGGAAGCTGCATGTTTAATAATAAAAGGTTTGATACCCACCTGAATGCGGAGTGCGGCCTTAAATCTGGGCGTTTTTTGTGGAGGCATTTATTACGGCGATTCCGGCCGTGGAGGCGACGCACCACCTTAAAAGCAAAGCAAGGGTCCGCAAGAGGGGTACAGTTCCTCTTTGTATGGGCGCTGAAGGTGACATGATTGCAAACATGCAGAGTTCTATCTGGGGCCCACCGGAGGGCTGCTAAATGTATCCCGTTATTAGACTCAAGAACAACAAACGCACTGGAGTGTTTAAAATTGCAAGAAAGAACCACACGCCCCATAATGCACTGTGAACATGAACTCGATCGCGACGGCACACCGGAAGCCATTCAATTAATTAGTGCATAAAGGGGGTGTGGTAGCAAAGATCTGTTTTCTGATGTCGGTCTCTGATGAGAATCATGAAGGATTCGAAATGCGTCAGGCCAAGGGATTTCTCTGAACGAGATGGGAAGCTGAATGTTTAATAATAAAAGGTTTGATACCCACCTGAATGCGGAGTGCGGCCTTAAATCTGGGCGTTTTTTGTGGAGGCATTTATCACGGCGGTTCTGGCCGTGGAGGCGACGCACCACCTTAAAAGCAAAGCAAGGGTCCGCAAGAGGGGTACAGTTCCTCTTTGTATGGGCGCTGAAGGTGACATGATTGCAATAATGCAGAGTTCTATCTGGGGCCCACCGGAGGGCTGCTAAATGTATCCCGTTATTAGACTCAAGAAAAACAAACGCACTAGAGTGTTTAAAATTGCAAGAATGAACCACACGCCCCATAATGCACTGTGAACATGAACTCGATCGCGACGGCACACCGGAAGCCATTCAATTAATTAGTGCATAAAGGGGGTGTGGTAGCAAAGATCTGTTTTCTGATGTCGGCCTCTGATGAGAATCATGAAGGATTCGAAACGCGTCAGGCCAAGGGATTTCTCTGAACGAGATGGGAAGCTGCATGTTTAATAATAAAAGGTTTGATACCCACCTGAATGCGGAGTGCGGCCTTAAATCTGAGCGTTTTTTGTGGAGGCATTTATCACGGCGGTTCCGGCCGTGGAGGCGACGCACCACCTTAAAAGCAAAGCAAGGGTCCGCAAGAGGGGTACAGTTCCTCTTTGTATGGGCGCTGAAGGTGACATGATTGCAAACATGCAGAGTTCTATCTGGGGCCCACCGGAGGGCTGCTAAATGTATCCCGTTATTAGACTCAAGAAAAACAAACGCACTGGAGTGTTTAAAATTGCAGAATGAACCACACGCCCCATAATGCACTGTGAACATGAACTCGATCGCGACGGCACACCGGAAGCCATTCAATTAATTAGTGCATAAAGGGGGTGTGGTAGCAAAGATCTGTTTTCTGATGTCGGCCTCTGATGAGAATCATGAAGGATTCGAAACGCGTCAGGCCAAGGGATTTCTCTGAACGAGATGGGAAGCTGCATGTTTAATAATAAAAGGTTTGATACCCACCTGAATGCGGAGTGCGGCCTTAAATCTGGGCGTTTTGTGGAGGCATTTATCACGGCGGTTCCGGCCGTGGAGGCGACGCACCACCTTAAAAGCAAAGCAAGGGTCCGCAAGAGGGTACAGTTCCTCTTTGTACGGGCGCTGAAGGTGACATGATTGCAAACATGCAGAGTTCTATCTGGGGCCCACCGGAGGGCTGCTAAATGTATCCCGTTATTAGACTCAAGAAAAACAAACGCACTGGAGTGTTTAAAATTGAAAGAATGAACCACACGCCCCATAATGCACTGTGAACATGAACTCGATCGCGACGGTACACCGGAAGCCATTCAATTAATTAGTGCATAAAGGGGGTGTGGTAGCAAAGATCTGTTTTCTGATGTCGGCCTCTGATGAGAATCATGAAGGATTCAAAACGCGTCAGGCCAAGGGATTTCTCTGAACGAGATGGGAAGCTGCATGTTTAATAATAAAAGGTTTGATACCCACCTGAATGCGGAGTGCGGCCTTAAATCTGGGCGTTTTTTTGTGGAGGCATTTATCACGGCGGTTCCGGCCGTGGAGGCGACGCACCACCTTAAAAGCAAAGCAAGGGTCCGCAAGAGGGTACAGTTCCTCTTTGTATGGGCGCTGAAGGTGACATGATTGCAAACATGCAGAGTTCTATCTGGGGCCCACCGGAGGGCTGCTAAATGTATCTCGTTATTAGACTCAAGAAAACAAACGCACTGGAGTGTTTAAAATTGCAAGAATGAACCACACGCCCCATAATGCACTGTGAACATGAACTCAATCACGACGGCACACCGGAAGCCATTCAATTAATTAGTGCATAAAGGGGTGTGGTAGCAAAGATCTGTTTTCTGATGTCGGCCTCTGATGAGAATCATGAAGGATTCGAAACGCGTCAGGCCAAGGGATTTCTCTGAACGAGATGGGAAGCTGCATGTTTAATAATAAAAGGTTTGATACCCACCTGAATGCGGAGTGCGGCCTTAAATCTGGGCATCTTTTGTGGAGGCATTTATCAGGGCGGTTCCGGCCGTGGAGCGACGCACCACCTTAAAAGCAAAGCAAGGGTCCGTAAGAGGGTACAGTTCCTCTTTGTATGGGCGCTGAAGGTGACATGATTGCAAACATGCAGAGTTCTATCTGGGGCCCACCGGAGGGCTGCTAAATGTATCCCGTTATTAGACTCAAGAAAAACAAACGCACTGGAGTGTTTAAAATTGCAAGTATGAACCACACGCCCCATAATGCACTGTGAACATGAACTCGATCGCGGCGGCACCCCGGAAGCCATTCAATTAATTAGTGCATAAAGGGGGTGTGGTAGCAAAGATCTGTTTTCTGATGTCGGCCTCTGATGAGAATCATGAAGGATTCGAAACGCGTCAGGCCAAGGGATTTCTCTGAACGAGATGGGAAGCTGCATGTTTAATAATAAAAGGTTTGATACCCACCTGAATGCGGAGTGCGGCCTTAAATCTGGGCGTTTTTTGTGGAGGCATTTATCACGGCGGTTCCGGCCGTGGATGCGACGCATCACCTTAAAAGCAAAGCAAGGGTCCGCAAGAGGGTACAGTTCCTCTTTGTATGGGCGCTGAAGGTGACATGATTGCAAACATGCAGAGTTCTATCTGGGGCCCACCGAGGGCTGCTAAATGTATCCCGTTATTAGACTCAAGAAAAACAAACGCACTGGAGTGTTTAAAATTGCAAGAATGAACCACACGCCCCATAATGCACTGTGAACATGAACTTGATCGCGACGGCACACCGGAAGCCATTCAATTAATTAGTGCATAAAGGGGGTGTGGTAGCAAAGATCTGTTTTCTGATGTCGGCCTCTGATGAGAATCATGAAGGATTCGAAACGCGTCAGGCCAAGGGATTTCTCTGAACGAGATGGGAAGCTGCATGTTTAATAATAAAAGGTTTGATACCCACCTGAATGCGGAGTGCGGAGTGGAGGCATATATATATATATATATATACTTATGGCCTCATGTATTCGTGTGACTTAATATGATTAATAACATGTAGTGCACTTGAACCAATATAGAAAGTGCATTTACCACGTAACCTCAACATTTATATGGTGTGCATATTATTGCTTGCTTTATATTAACAATGATTTGCAATTCTCGTATATATCTGCATATATGTGGTTTTAATAACATTGTTTATCTTCATGTATCTATGCATTCATTTAAATGACATCTTGGGTCTATTATGTATTGGGAAATGTATCTATGCAAATAGCATTTTGCATTTATAAGGTGACTTTAAATGTATCTGTAATCAAATAGTTACAATGTGTGCTGAAATGCTTTCGATGTTAAAGTTGACCAAAGGCCTTAAGCATTTGGATTTCACAACGGCTAACCTTCAATGTGAATGTTTGCTTCAGGTGCAATGTTTTTCTCTCCTCTGCAGGTGCAGTGCATGAGCTAATAAATAAAGAAAGGCACATTGTGTGAATGAGACAGGGAAGTTCGAAAAGTCTAACTAAAGAAGGGAGGACAAATGTCTTTGATGAATGAGGAGATGGAATACAAGGACGTTCAGAATTTGCAGATCAAAGAAGGGAGTCGCAAGGGTAGTTACTAGAAAATACTGTTTGAAGGTGGACATTAATAAGACCTTTTGATATGGGATTCTAGAAGGTTCTTTCTGTGAGTATAATTAAGCAAACAGTCTTTAGCTTGCTCAGATTCCTTTCAGACTAGGAGAGGTATAGACCTCTTATGTGCTATTTCTGTTGTGTGGCTTTATGCTATGCAATATTCTTTATTTGGAGAACCTCTACAGAAGTTCTGCTATACTGACACCTTTCTATTTTATTGGATCTATTTAGGGCTTTCTCATCTAGCATTAATAAGTGTAGCTTAGTTAAGGAGAAATAATATTCCCTCATGCATCATAGGCAGGAGGATCAAAACTTTCAATCTAATCATCAAACTGTATTCCTTTTCTCTGTACTGTGGCTACTGATTTCTTCATTTGCTTTCTGTCATTGATAATAAACTTTGTGCGCTGATTTGGCTTTCTGTTGGTAATTCTGTATTTTTATACTATGCTTTTGAGACTAATTGATATTACTTTGGCTCTGAATTTGTAATAAATCTATACTTAACCCCACTTATTGACTCTGAGCTTTACTGTGTGACCAAATGGGTTACATTTTAATCGTAAATTGAAATTTATTGTAACTCCTTTTATTTCTCAGACACCCAAGAAAGTTCCATTGCAGGGTGTAGGTAAAGGGGCCCAACTATTATGCGTTGTCAATATCTGCACACTAAGCACTGCATCTTCTATATATTGGCCTGATGGCTAAACTTTGTTTTATGTGGATGAGTGGAAGTTAGCTAAATGATCTTCAGAACTCATGTGTTCCTGTTTCTTGCAAAGACATTTTTCAACAAGGATTACAGGCGTGTGCACGAAATAATGATACAAGGCTTTTGGGTCAGGTCTCTGTAGGGGTCCAATAATGTTCATCAGGCAGGACAATTCAGTGATTGGACCCTCAGCTACTGAGTTTACAGCACCAAAAAAATAAAAGTAGCAAAATAATGCCAAGACTCAAAAACATCAGCACCCACACATCAAGGACCCCATCCATGTTAATTTTCTGATGCCTTGCTGGTTCTTCTCAAGTTCTGGGGTTGGAGTAAGTAGTAGCAGGTAGCCAATGGTGGCTGGTTCTGACACAGTTAAGTTTTGCTGAAGTCCAAAAATCTGTTTATGACCAAACTGCTTTTAATATGTTTAATTTGGCAGATGTAGTAGTGGGACAACACCCATAAGCACCCACTGAACCAGGGGAACCCACTAAATCTAATGGTGTCACCATTTTCTACTGGGAACTTAGGGTAGGGTGTCAACCACAGTTTACAACATTGATATATGTGGAACCATAAAAGGATGAAAGATGGTTGAAGAGGGTCTGGATTCAAGACTACCTTCACCACGTAACACAACTGCACCCGATGCCCCTGGTGTGTTGGTGAGCTACCGTCACGTCTCCCGGAACTGGGTAGGGGCTGAAGACATTGTACAGGTAAGGGATGGGTCAGGGATAGTGCAGGTTCATGAATTGAAAGACAGGTGATGCTGCATTTGTATGACCCAGATGCTGCAGTCCTTTGTTCTTCATTGTCCTTGCATGCTGGTATCTTATGGTTCCTAGGCCACCTCAGACAGTTGAAACACCATCCTTGCAGATCCTCCAGTCCGCTTGGACATGTGCAGATCTTCCTGAGAATAGGTCACTCCTCCTAGGTGGTGCAGCCCAGTGCCTCGTGCAGGCAATAAAAAAAATCATCCTCTCCCCAGATCGCAGCCGCAAGGCTTCATGCAGACAGCCCAGATTGATCTACCAAATGCTTGCTCAAGAGGGGCAATATTTATCCTGCTCCAGGATAGGACGCCAGAGTCAACCAGAGGTCTGCTGTTTCTTAAACGTTCAGGAACTCCTCCAATCCTTGAGAAAGACATCTTCCTGTTGCTATACACATTTTCCCTGTCACTGAAGCCATGAGTCACAGATCAGGCAAGGTTGGGCTGGCCAAGGGTTTTTGTGGATTCAACGAAAGACAGAGCTCTACATCTGTTCTTGAAAACATAGGGAAAGGGGACTGGGATGTTCCACTTGAGAAATGGAAAATCTATCAAAGGAAATAGCTGGCAGACTCCCCAGCCAAACAATTAGTGTGTGTGCATGTTCACAAACACGCATGCACACACACACACACCACACCCACAAGAGATTTTATGTTCACCCTGGCCAAGGCCATCCTTATCACAGATGAGATGCATCTTGTGTAGTGAAATTAACTCTGGCCTTCACTTAGTGTCAGTAAAGTAAATACACCATACACAGTTTTATACATATTCCACATGTGATGAAAGCAAGGGGTCCCAGTTATGGCAACTGGACAGACCTTTAACCTGTGAGGGCAAGCCCCAAAGAGGTACCGTTATAACAGTAAATAGGAGGGGTAAAAAAGACTGTCTCTTGACTGTCTACTTGGTGTCACTACCATCAGTCACCAGACTTTTTTGTTGTTGCAGTTAATGCCCGAATTGCGATGGGTATGCCTAGACGTGGGTCCCATACTCACTATGCCACTGGAACCAAGCTGCACTTGGCTGATGAGCCCTAATGAGGATGAAACTGGTCCTGGATTGCTTGTGATCAAGTTTAGGGAGGACCTGACCTCTCAGTTTGTCTGGACTGCTATCACTGGAATAAGGTCAAGACTGATTTGCATATGGCTGGGTCTAAACTGAGGTGGTATGGTGTGCAAAAAACGATGGATTGGGATGCAGCCCAAGCGATTGCTTGTGTCTGAGAATAAATCAAGCATTCCATCCATCACTTTGTTGTTGCTGCAGTTAACACCCTAAATGGTGGGCGAAAACAGATCAATTGGGATGCGACCCCAAGTGACTGCCAGTGGCTGGGATTGATTCAAGCATTCCATCATCACCTTGTTGTTGCAGTTGACTACCACCAGTCACTGCATAACCTGAGTTGAGTGTGCCTGTAGCCACCCTGATTCAAAATGGGGAAACACATGTGTACGCATGTCATCCAAGCCTAGCTGTGAGGATGAGCATAAAAGCAGAAGAATGGAGTTGAGCACCCCCACTGTGTTTGCAGGAGTGTTAAGTACTCAGAAGGAAAAATACAGTGCTAACCAGAAAAAAAACTGCACAGCCTTTCCAAGCCATGCAGAGGACCAACAAGCAGGCTGCTGCGAGAGTTCAGTTTGCTCACACCAGGATAAACACGTTCTGAGAGTGTGTCTAGAATGCAGCACGCTGTTTTCAAACTTTCAACATGAAAAATATTGCTTCCAAGAACTGAATAACTTTCTGACTCCACCTAGTAGCATGCCCTGGCAGTTGCACTACATTTAAATGTCTTTCTTTTTTCACTCCTCTCGTTCATTCTGTCTTCCGCTCCATACCTTTCTCTCGCCTCCTTTCATTCTCATATCTTTTTTCTCTCTTTTTCTCCTACAGCTCTCACTTTTAAACTTTGTTTCCTTCCTTTTCTCTTTCATTCTTTCTTTTATATCCTTTCTCTTCTTTACTCGTTTCTCACTTTCTAGTTGTCCTTTCATTCTTTCTTACTTTTTTCTTTCCTTCTTTCTTTTTCATTTTCTGTCTTTCATACTTCGTCTGATTTTTCTTTCTCTCATTCCCTTTTTAGGTCAAGCTTAGAGGCAGCATGCATGCGCTGCTCTGCGAGGCATGCTGTATTGGAGTATGCACTTGAAGCTCCGTCCACTCTCCACCCATATTTGTCATTGGCTTGTGTCATTGTCCTTCTTAAATGCTGGCTTCTGATTGGTAAATAGGCTTGTTAGAGCCTCCTTAGTACCGCCTTGTCTTAATTTGTAACCTTCCATGGCGACTGGCCCTTTTACTCTGGTTGTTACACTGTACGTGTTATTTAGTCTGTAAGCACTATTTTCTTTATTGAGTTTCTCTTACTACAGGCAGGACATGTGCTGCTTCAGCTGGAACCGCTTGTGTTTTTTTAAGCAGCACGGATGCGCTTTATCTTATCTTACGTGTTAGGCGCTGTACTTGGTATCCGGTAAATGTCTCAGGGAGTTTGCGGTGGACAGAGGTAGAACTCAAAGTACAAATGTTAAGTATTTCCTGCCTTTGGAAGGCAGTCCCTCCTTGGTAGTTAAATGCTTGGAAATAGAGGGTGTAAAATCCAGGGTAGTCACGCCGGTGTTTCTGTCAAATAACTTCTACTTTTTGTGTGTGTATTAAGAGCTCCTCTGGAGGTTTATCCCAATTTTCTGCCATTTCTTTGGGCCGCTGTTCTCGGTCGTCGACGTTGTCACCAGAAGCTTCTTTAGCTGGAGGTGGGCCCCCAACCCAGGAGAATAATGAACACTCATGTACATTACTCCGCCCTTCTTCTCAGTCAAAGTGTGGAAAAATGCAGACCCTCCGATGTTATACTAATCACATTAAGCGTTTTGGGATTTATTCTGTGAAGAAATACAGCATTTTGATTAGGACACTTTATACAGCATTTGCATCTTTTTAATATTGCTAAATGATAAGGTTTGGGCCTCGTTGATGCATGTTTAAACCGCTAGCATTAGAAGAAATTTGCTTTCCTTTTGCATTTCCTTTTACTTCGGTTGTTACAGGGTATGTCTTTCTTTAGTCTGTAAGCACTATTTTCTTTAATGTGTTTCTCATACTGCAGGCACGACATTCAGAGTGCAACATTCAGAGTGCCATGCGTGCTTTCACTTTCTGAGCAGCCCGGGACAATGGTGGCCGCTTCTTTGAATAGGTTTACAAGAGTTTGAGCTATTGGCATTGTAAATAAAACAGATAAATAAAAGGTTTTGTCATTTACAATGCAAATAGCTTAAACTCTTGTAAATGCGAGACCTATTCAAAGAAGCGGCTAACCCAAAAATTACATTTACCTCCCTTTACCACTACCCATACCTAAACCATAAAATTACCCTTACCTTCCTTTACTGCTATACACCCCTAAAATGACTGATACCTTGCTTTACCGCTACCATAACTTTCAATGATTGTCTTTTTCAGTTATAAATATGACACTGTGTCTACCAGACACTGGGAGCAAGATGCCTTCTGTGTGTAAACGCCATGTAGACATGGTGCCATATTTACAAGAGAAAAGTATAGTCATTTGTTTAAATAGGAGGAATTTAAAGTGAAGAAACATGCTTCATAAAATAATAAGATCTAATTGGCTTAAATGAAAACGGAAAAAACTCAATGTTTCACAGAAATATTTGTATCCACTTTGTCCCATTTGGAAAAAAATGACGGTATTTTTAAGTTATAAATACACAAGAGGCCTGCTGTTTGTAATTCAACACTTTGAAATGGGAGGCAATTAAAATGAGGAGTTAACTTAATCACTAAGTTAACTCTTCATTTTAATTTTCTCCCATAAAGCATTCAGAAACATCATTTTGTTCTCTTGCTCCAAAATTGATGTTGACAAGGACTTGTATGTAAGATGTAAATACCTTAGTGCATCAGCTCTTCACCTCGGTGCCCTGGGTCATAAATTGTCAGCACTGCTAATTTTTAGGCCCTGCTATCTGCAGCCTGAAGATAATAATAAAAAATAAGCACAGACTTCCCTTAACTTTAAAAGGAACTTTAGAAGGCAAATGTGACCCCATGCTGATTGAAAAATGAACTCAAGGCTGTGAGCCACTCTTAAGGTTTCTGTGGCTACTGGTATCTCCCAAACAAGTAGTTGAGACACCTGCCCTAGAATGATCTTTACCTCCTTTTACCACTGCCCACCCCTAAACCCTAAAATGACCTCGACCTCCAATTACCACTTCTCATCACCGAACACTAAATTTACCGATGCCTCCCTTTACCACTGCACGACCCCAAACCCTAAATTTACACATACCTCCCTTTACCACTGCCCACCCCTAAACCCTAAAATGACCTCGACCTCCATTTACCACTTCTCATCACCGAACACTAAATTTACACATACCTCCCTTTACCACTGCACGACCCAAAACCCTAAATTTACACTTACCTCCTTTTACCACTGCCCACCTCTAAACTCTAAATTATTTTTACATCTCTTTACCACTCTCCACCCTAAAATTCTAAAATTACCCCTACCTGTCTTTACCACAACCCACCTCTAAAGCCTAAAATTACCCTTACTCCATTTACCACTGCCCTCCCCTCAACCCTTTTTTTATAAATAAGATAATAATTATGTTTTCAATAAGAAAATACTTACCTGCTTGGTAAAAGTATGCATAGAAAAAGCACAAATACCTACCTGCTTAGTAATGGCTGAGTGGTAAAGGCATTGCGTGGTAAAGACTTCACTGTGAAGGCTGCTTTTCCTCCATGGGCAATCTTTAGGATCCTTGTTCTTTATGTACCCTTTTATAATTTCTGTATTATGCAGTGGATCCTGATTGTAAGATGAGTGGTGTATGCACCAACCTTAAGTAATAATCACAATCCTTGTCAAAGTGAACCAAAAGTCACTAAATAAACCTGAGCTCAACCCGAATTTTAGCTATGGCACAGAGCAGGCAAGCGTAAATGAAAGGCAGCGTGTAAAGTATTTATGCAGTAATAAAACAGTAATAAAGCCAAAATGCAAAACTATACAAATCCCATAACAAAATAAAGTAAAACTTAATACAAGGATAACAAATGACAAAAAGGTAAAAAATCAAACTGGAAATATATTATTTATTAAAGTTTTAAGTAGAAGCACAAAGTGCCAATGATAGTCACTGGTCGCGGTACAACAGGACCTAGACACAATTTGACACTGACTGCGGTGGAGCGCTGACCAGATACACTAACCAGGTTTCTCTTGGTCAAAATCCACCACGAATACACTTCTGAAGCATTCCAGAACATCAGGGGACGCAGATTGAGGCTCATTGAGTGGCAGGCAAAGGCCAACAGGAGGGTCCAGTTCAAGTCCTATTGCCACTCGTCAGCAGGGCAGTTGCAGGAAAAGGTCTCTTGTAGTTTGTTCAGTCCCTGTAGTTTAACACAAGGTCAGCCTGATGACCCTTGGAGTACAGTTTTTCCTCCTGGGTACAGGAGGCAGAGCAGGGTCAGTCTTCTAGGCTCTTCTCAGGTCTCAGACAGCAGGTTCAGTCATCTTCTGTCCTTCCACAGGTCCAGAAGTGTTCTGAAGTGGGTGCCTAGAGGTGCGACATTTATGCCTTCATGAACTACCAGGTGGGACTGACCATTTGAACACCCTTACTAATGAGGTAAATGTTCCTAGGAACTAACCCTACCTTCTTTAGGCATTTTAAAGATGCCAAAAATCCTCGGCTATACTAAACATGGGCTCTGAGCGCTGGGGGTATGTGTGGGGAGTGTACCATGGTAATCACAGTGTCCTCCAACACTAAAATTCAGTTTTAAGCACTCCCTGTACCCCGGCAAACTCAGAGACAGAAGTCTGGAAGAACAAAGGCTGAGTTCAGCAACCAGGTTCTGGATGCACATAAATTGTTTTGGCATCTTCTTTCCCTCCTTTGAAGTATGCTACAAATGTTACATGTGCCCCAACAGGTCTGTCAAACAGGCTTTGACACTCCAATGTCATAAAGAGGTCCGCTGGTATTGGGGCCTGAAAGACTGCCGGGGACCAAAAAAAGGGCCCTGCCCAAGTGCCAGCTAACATTTTCCTGTGACAGGTGAGGTGTCCTTGAAGTGCACCCCAAGTGTCATATGATATGAAAAACTCCTGCAGACAAGCATGTTTTGACATTCCATCAGGATCTGACACTGTGATGTCAACAAGAGGCCCACTGTGAAGGAAGCCGGTTTGCCTGGGGAGCCAATAGTAGGGCACAGGCCACATGAACTTAGCTACATTTGCTTTTTACAGGGTAGGCCTTTTTGAAGTTAACCAAGACCTTGGGCCCAGCCCAAAGGCCATCCTGTCAAGGGCACAGCAACACCTTTCTGCACCCAAGACTTTCTGTCCCTGTCCTGGGAGCTAGTTAACAGCTCATTCACGCCTGCTGAAATGCTAATTGCTGACTGGCAGAAGTGGGAGAACAAAAGCCAATTTAGCTTCCAGGGACATCAGGCAGGGCAAAAGTAATTTTTAAAAGTCATTTATCCAAAATATGTATTACAAATCCAACTTCACCGGTAAATTGGGCATTTAACCGCTTAACCGCGGCGGCAATTCCGCCGCGGTGCGGCGGTTTTATTGAGTGGGCGGGGCCGCGTCGGCCAACGGACGTGCGCAGCACTACGGAGGTAGTGCTCGCGACGGCCGTTGGCCGACAGAAGCAGCAAAGGGGTTAAGAAATATTTCAAAAAGTCCAAAATTAAATTTGTAGCGGTTTCCTAGGCAGGGATGACATTTTTAGGTCTTGCCTAGCGTTGCTGCGCACATGCGCAGCTCGCTCGGCGAGATTTATTGCAGATGAGGAGTTTTAGAAAAATGGCTTTAAGCCCCCCCCCCCCTTATTTCCATTGGCTGGCGTCACCGTTTATGTTAAAAGGTGGCCTGCCATTGGAAATTAGGGTTTTTGGTGGACGCCCTTTGGCCTCCGAGCCGGACTCGGTGGCCTGCTTTGCGTCTGTCGCAAAGTAGTTTCTTATCTTTATGGGGCCATGTGTTAGAAACACATGGCCCCATAAAGACAAGAGATCCCCATGCTCAGGCTGCAGCGCGGTCCTCTTTCACTTTTGGGACCGTGCTTGTTATTCTCTCTCCCCCGATCTCCTTCTTCGGTGCCTCGTCTAGGGGCAGTAAGCGCTATATAAAAACCATTCCAATAACTTCTGTAATGGGCGCCCCACCCCTCCCCCTCTCTCTCTCTGCGTTGCTGTCTCCTCTCCGCCTCTCTCTGTCGCTCTCTTTCCTCGTCTCTCCTTCCCTTCTCGTTCTACGTCCATCAACTCCTTCATGCTCTTTCGGGACCTCTCTTACTGGCCTTCTGCTCACTGCTCACCCTTCCCAGGCTGTCTCATTCCCCATCACCTCCTCTCCCTCTGATTTCCCATCCTTTTCTTTCCCTCCAAGACTTCACCCCCGATCTGTCTCTGCTTCTTGTCTCCTCCACCCGGCTCTTTACAGGACATGTTCATCCGCTCTACCCTCCTCACATCCCCCTTCTCTAGTGCTCGCCCTCTGCACTCACTCTTTGCTCAATCCTTTCAGGTGTAGTTGGAAACTTTGTACAGCAATGTTTCGAGGGCACGCAGTGGGGGTGGGGCGGAGAGGGGGTGCTGAGGCAAAGCACCCACACAGATAAAGCGTGCCTATAATGTTTGGAACTTAGACTGATAGGGCAGCGGAGAGAGGGGATGTCGGCTGGGGGATCTAAGCTCATCTCCAACATTGCGTTTATATAGCGCCGAAAAGCCAATCAAACGCTTCTTGGAAAACACGAAGAGCCGGTAACCAGTTTGACCACGCATTTATCGGGGGCGTGGGGGCGAAGACCAAGTTCTGAAGTAACTAAAGGCAGTCTCTAGGCGCTATAGAAAACGCAACTAATAAATACGGTAACGCGACGGGCACAATTCTGAATAATAGAACGACAATGGAGTAAAAGAAACTTCCAGGACCGGACCAGAGCGCAAAGAAATGAAAAAGAACTGGGAGCACCAACCACAGCTGAGAGAGGCTCATTAGTAAAACTCTGCCCAAGTCTATCTGTGTGGTGGGTATTCAAGGAGCGGGTGATGCCCTTGCGCCCCTCCCACACTCATCCCCCGCCCCCTCATCCCCTCAACTTTCTCCTCGGTCAGCAGCCGCCAAGAGGCTGCAAGCCGCGCTTCTCGAACCGCTAACTATATAAAAAAAAAATTACAAAAATACGCGAGCTTCCGAAAGTACTAAATTACAACTCCTCTGAGTGACTAATGCCCAAGGCGCATCGATGCTGTGGGCCATTATTAACTCTATAACACATCGTGCCGTGAAATGTCTTTACATGCTAGGGGAGGGGGACGCCGGACACCCACCTGAAGCAGGGCGCGTACTGCAGCGCCTGGGCCATCCTTCGAGGAGCTGGCAGCGGTCCTGGTCCCCTGTACACCTGGCGCGGACTCCAGGAGGAAGAGCGGCTCTCTGGCTCCGCCCCCTGCCTGACCTCCGCCCACTCCCCCTTCCCCCCAGCCCCTCCGCACCGCACGCCCTCTGCCTCATTTTCTCTCCTCCTGCAATTCCTGCTCACAAAGCGCACATTACTCTCGCCTCATTGCCTCTGGCGGCAAGGTCTGCGCCAGCCCCAGGCCCCTCATTCCTTGTCCAGCTGACCTCTGCCCCCGCCGCACCACCCACAGGAGAGCAGCGGGAGGTGGTGTCCCTCTGTGCCTGCCAGGTCTCTGTCCTCTCCACACCAGCCCAGCTCGCCCCCGCATACCCTGTTCTTCACTTCTACTTCCATCACTATACCTCAGCCAAACTTCATCCACTCCGGACCCGCTACCGCCTCCTTGCTGAGCAGCCCCCCCCCTTTCGGAGGACTCTCCTCCTGGGTAAGGGCTAATGCCACACAGGCTCCTGCTCTTACACACTTTTGGTGTACAGACCAGATCTTTAAATGAGCAGGTGCTGTCCGGTGCGGACTTCACTTCTTTAATTTGAAAGGGAGAGTCCCCGCACTTCTCATCCCTGCTGCTGTATTTTAATGGGAGAGTACCGGCACTTCTCATCCCTGCTGCAACACATTTAACGAGAGAGTACGCACTTTTCATCCCTGCTGCTACAAAATTTAATGGGAGAGTACTGGCACTTCATCCCTGCTGCTGTACATTTACCGGTAGAGTACCAGCACTTCTCATCCCTGCTGCTGTATATTTAATGGGAGAGTACCGACCCTTCTAATCCCTGCGGCAACACATTTAATGGGAGAGTACCGGCACTTTTCATCCCTGCTGCTGTATGTTAAATGGGAGAGTACAGGCACTTCTCATCCCTGCTGCTGTACATTTAATGGGAGGGTACCGGTAATTCTCATCCCCGCAGCAGTACATTTAAGGGGAGAGTTAGAGTACCGGAACTTCTCATCCCTGCTGCTGTAAATTTAATGGGAGAGTACCGGCACTTCTCATCCCTGCTGCTGTATATTTAATGGGAGAGTACCGGCACTTCTCATCCCTGCTGCTGTAAATAATGGGAGAGTACCGGCACTTGTCATCCCTGCTGCTGCACATTTAATGAGAGAGTACTGTCACTTCTCAGGAGGAAATAGGAACTCTGAATAGAGAGTATCAGCACTTTCGTATTGCCATTTAAAGCACTGGTTTGGACCTTTCCTTCCTTGGGATCCCTCCGGTAGAGTTTAGGGAGAGTTGTATGATAAGCATGTAATTATTACCCATGACCCCCCTCCTCACACACTGACCAGCTGCAGCATTGCAAGTTCCATGCAATCACACACAAACACACGTACAACATGCCAGAAGCAATGCATCCTACCGCGCACACACAAAGCAGGCATTGCATAGGCAGAGGCACACAGGTGCATAGAGCACAAACAGAGGCAGATCTAGAATAAGCAGCAGTGCAGGCTCCCTGCATAATGTATGGAGGTAATGTTTCGAAAGCAAAGCCCAGCCAAAAGGCAGTGGAGCACTGTACAGGGTCAAAGGTAAGCACAGGGTCAAAGGCAAGCACAGGGTCAAAGAGCGATAGGAGGGGCAGCCGGTTCGCGGACTGCTAACGCATTGTGATTATGTATGTAGGTAGGTATATGGTATTTCCGTAGCACAAACCTAGTCAGCAGGCAGTACATGGTCAAAGACAAGCACACAGTCAACGAGTGACAGAGGAGGCAGCTGGCTTCTGGGAGCAGAAGTTCATGGTCACTGCATTAATGATGTTCTGTTCTTTGAAGAGGCCCGTCTTTAACTTTTTCGTAAATCAGTGCAGGCCTTGGGCTAAGTCCCTACCTCTCTGGGCCGTCCTAACACGAACCCCTGGACCAACAGACTGCCACCTGAGCACACTGAAGCATATCTCCGACACCAGAGTGGAATCGCTGAAACAATAGGTGGGCCAGCTCTTATCAGGACGGCCAAAGACCCACCCTATACTTTCAGATATCAGCCATCACCAGTGCTTTAAATGGGCCGGTTCTGTCCGGTACGGAGTACCGGCACTTTTTTATTTTGAGGAGGAGAGTACCGGCACTTCTCAAGAGAAATGCAATACCTTTAATTGGAGAGTACCGGCACTTCTCAGAAACAAGCAGGTACTCTGCTACAGAGTACCTGCACTTTTATTTTTCCACTTCAAGCACTGGCCATCACCCTCTAGAAGGATGCATGCAGAGGATCTTGTTTCCAATGCACAGAGATCCATCAATCGTCACTATGCAGAACATTATAAACCAGGACTGTAATGCAACCGACGGCCATCTTGAATGACTATAATTCTGTCCATCCCTTAAGGTCCCAATCAGGACCCATGCCAGCTTACAGAATGGACACTGGAAAGCCACTGGATTCCAGAAGCAGGCGTGCGGCACAGATGGCTTCTCATGGAGACCATTCCAGCGGGACTCTCTCTTCTACTGCTCTAGTCCCTGCTAAGACTATACAAAATGGCTTCCTCTAAGGGTGACGGTTTGGCGTCACACAAAATGTCAGACTGGACCCGCAAAGTAACTCATAGAAACCTACTGCTGTAAAGTGCATGGACAAACATACTGATGTAAAGTGCATGGACGCTCTCCTGGTCCTTTTCTGCCATCCCATTCTGTGTGCTGCAATCGAAGACTATGTTGGATCACCACTCTGGTCGCTCGCGCACAACACCAAAACACTTCCCGCATAGGCCACACTGCAAATACATCCTGCCACGTCCACCACAACCACCACCACGTCCACCACCACCACCACGTCCACCACCACCACATCCACCACCACCAGCACGTCCACCACCACCACCACGTCCACCACCATGTCCACCACCACCACGTCCACCACCACCACCACCACCACCACCACATCCACCACCACCACGTCCACCACCACCACGTCCACCACCACCATGTCCACCACCACGTCCACCACCACCACCACATCCACCACCACGTTCACCACAACCACGTCCACCACCACCACGTCCAGCACCACCACGTCCACCACCATGTCCACCACCACCACCACGTCCACCACCACCATGTCCACCACCACCATGTCCACCACGTCCACCACCACCACCACTACGTCCACCACGTCCAGCACCACCACGTCCACCACCACATCCACCACCACCACGTCCAGCACCACCACCACGTCCAGCACCACGTCCACGTCCACCACCACCACATCCACCACCACGTCCACCACCACCACGACCACCACCAGGTCACCACCACAATGTCCAGCACCACCACCACGTCCACCACCACGTCCACCACCACCACGTCCACCACCACCACCACGACCACCACTTCCACCACCACGTCCTCCACCACCACATCCACCACCACGTCCACCACCACCACGTCCACCACGTCCACCACCACCAAGTCCACCACCACCACCACGTCCACCACGTCCACCACCACCACCACCACATCCACCACCACGTCCACCACCATGTCCACCACCACGTCCACCACCACGTCCACCACCATGTCCACCACCACCACATCCAGCACCACCACCACGTCCACCACCACCATCACATCCACCACGTCCACGTCCACCACCACGTCCACCACCACGTCCACCACCACGTCCACCACCACGTCCACCACCATGTCCACCACCACCACATCCAGCACCACCACCACGTCCACCACCACCACCACCACGTCCACCACCACCACATCCACCACTGCCACGTCCTCCACCACCACCACGTCTACCACCACCACGTCCACCACCACGTCCACCATCACCATGTCCACCACCACCACGTTCACCACCATCACATCCACCACCACCACCACGTCCACAACCACATCCACCACCACCATGTCCACCACCACCACGTCCAGCACCACCACCACGTCCACCACCACCACGTCCACCACCATGTCCACCACCACGTCCACCACCACGTCCACCATGTCCACCACCACCACATCCACCACTACGTCCACCACCACCATCACATCCACCACCACGTCCACCACCACCACGTCCACCACCACCACCACCATGTCCACCACCACCATGTCCTCCACCACCACCACGTCCACCATCACCACGTCCACCACCACCACCACGTCCACCACCACCACCACCACGTCCACCACCACCACATCCACCACCACCACATCCACCACCACCACGTCCACCACCACCATGTCCACCACCACCACCACGTCCACCACCACCACGTCCACCACCATGTCTACCACCACGTCCACCACCACCATGTCCACCACCACCATGTCCACCACCACGTCCACGTCCACCACCACCACCACGTCCACCACCACGTCCACCACCACCACCACATCCACCACCACGTCCACCACCACCACCACATCCACCACCATGTCCACCACCACCACCACATCCACCACCACGTCCACCACGTCCACCACCACCACGTCCACCATGTCCACCACCAACACATCCACCACCACGTCCACCACCAAAACGTCCACCACGTCCACCACCACTACCACGTCCACCACCACCACGTCCACCACCACCAAATCCACCACATCCACTACCAACACGTCCACCACCACCACCAAATCCACCTTGTCCACCACCACCACCACCACGTCCACTACCACCACCACCACCACGTCCACCACCACCACCACGTCCACCACCACCACGTCCACCAACACCACGTCCACCACCAACACCACGTCCACCACCACGTCCACCACCACCACGTCCACCACCACCACCACCACATTGAGGCTTTACAGAGTAGATTAAGGCTATTCGGCCCTCACTAAAGATAGTCGCAGGTGCAGGTAGAAGGGATGTTTGGCAAGGATTGTAGGGGGAGAGGACATGGGAGAGTTAGACGAATAGAACAAGCATTAAAAATGCAATAGGTCTCGCCTTTCATTAAGTTAAAGCCATTTGCTTTGCTATACAATACCATTAGCAAAGCAAATGGCTTTAACTTAATCAAAGGCGAGACCTATTGCATCTTCAATGCATGTTTAAACTTAATATTGTAGCCCTATGCTTTCCAAAGGAACAGTCAAGCCTGCTGAAAATAGCTTTTAGGCTTTTTTCACCTGAAGGACATGTTTAACATGTCCTGCTTTAAATATCATGCACCTGGCCTTATGGGCAATAAGGTATACATAAGTATGAGCGCTTAGTAATCCAAAGGAAGGTTTAGGCAGGCCAAAAGGGGTTATTCTGACTGGTCGAATTTGCAGTGTAAAACCTGCACAACCAGTGACGGTCTGCAGTCATGTTTACATTGTCACTGTAGTAGATGGCACAATGGGTGCTGCAGTCCGCTTGTGACATTTAACTTGCATGCCCTGACTACACCTTGGTCCCATATACTAGAGACATATAGGTAAGGTAAATATACCAATCAGAAGTATAGCAACTTTACCATGTTAAAAGGAGGAGCACAAACACTTTACCCCTGATTAACAAGGGCAAAGTACACAGAGTTCTATAGCCAGCAAAATCTGGGGTAACTGCAGAAAGGGCAAATTTCCAACATTGATGGACTTTAATAATCAGTAGTAGCTCTTACTAAAGAAAAGGTTGGAGACCCCTGGTATAGAGCACAGATTGAGTGCAAATCCATCAAAAGTTCAAGAAATTTGAGTGAAAGTAGGAGAAAGAAAAAACATGGGCCTGTTAAAAGAATAAAGGGGGATATTTGGAAGGGAAATTGAGACCTCATGAAGACTTTATGTAGAACAGCCGGCTACGAACCCCCTGTCTGCTCTGAGGAAATTTCTGTAATGTGTGCACATGCGGCAGGAGGGGAAAAAATGTGATAGTGTCATTTCTCCAAGACATCAACAAACGCAGTCCCCCAGCATAAAGCCAATCACATTCCAGTCCTTTGACAAAAAATGATGATCATTGAGGTATGAGCTCACCGAATGCATTCTTCATTGTGGTACCAGAATGCTAATAACGAGAGCCAAAAATACTGATTTTCTAACAGACATGGGTAAAGGGTGAAATGAATGAGGGGAGTTACGTTATGTGAAGGTTTTCCTGTTTACAGTTGTTAATTCTGGTGGGTTTTTTCAGTTTATTCCAATGTTTTCAAAAATTATAAAAAATCTGTGGTTATCAGTGTTTACTATTTTTTGCTCCATAAGCAAATCACAGGGATGGTATTTTTCCTTTTCACTTATAAATAATTTTCAACTTCTTTCCTTCCTTCCTTCACTCATTCATTCATTTGATCAATTCTTTGCTCCTTCCCTGCAGCTAATTCCATTCTCTGTACTTTATCCTTGCTCTTACAGGTGACTTTCTATTATTTCCCTCACCTCACAGTCCATCTAATTGCCCTGTGTGGAAATATATCTTTGTAATAAAGAACCTGCGAGAAATGTTTTTATAACTACCTCTTGTCAGCCCCGTTTCCTTCATTTGCAATTGAGGTGTTTATCAGAATACAGTGCATGCTGCTGTTTGGTGGAAGTAATACTTTGAAATAGATGTAATAAGTTAAAAGTTTTGAATAATTTAACTCTTTGTGACTGGAAACCTCCAAGAGTGTCCCTCCTGTGTGTACCTTGTGACCTACATTCTTGAAGGATATATGAATAGCCTTGATTTTTGTGTACCTCATTTACCAGCACTCAAACTCCTCTTTCCTGCAGTCCAGCTCCACCCCATGTCCAGGGTGTGTATGTTTGCACCTCACTATTAATTTACTGCAACAGATAAGAGGTTAATTGTGAGTATTTAATACACCTTTGTGTTGCTATGTTCTTCAGACAAAGGACACATGACAAAGATCAACTGAACTAAGATTTTTACGTAGGACATCAGATATACATTGTGGGTAGGGTGTGCTCTGTTATTGCAAGCCAGTGTCACACTGCCCTGTTCTTTGTCTCAAGAAACCAGGAAAAGAACTGAGCTAGTAAATGTAGTATTAGTGTCTGATCAGAGGGCGGGGGGAAAGTCTAAGGAATTAATAAGCATACTGATAGATTTAGGATCTTTGGAAACAGCAAACTCTATTGTTGCATAAAAAAGCTGTGGTGGTAGTAGGGAAACTCATGATGTGCAGGATGCCGTCTGTTGTCTGCCTGTGCAGTTCACACAGTGAATGAAGTTTATTTGACATTGTTGAACCATGCCTGTGGGACATTGTTATAATTTCAAGCCAGGGCGATGACAGCTAAGCAATGATTTATACCACGCATGTGGGTCTTTGTTTGAAAGCTGTGTGACATCTCTGCTCTTGCCAGGAATACATAAGAGTGGCCAAAGGCACTTTACTTTTGTGTTCCGTGCAGCATTAACTGTTCAAATGCATTTTCCATCTTTGGGGAAGAACAAGCATAGCTCAGTGTGTTTCAATTCTATATGGTCACCATGGTTTGTAGAGGTGATTTTGCCAAGTGTCATGCTTTGTTTGGCACAAACAAACTCCAAGTTTCATTTTGAGACTGTAAAAATTGAACTTGGTGCTACCGAGAATGTATTATGAACATGTTCTACTTCGGCATATGGGCTCAGAACTGGTACATGCACCTATTTTTCTGATATTGTGTTGTCTGCAGCACATACTAGGAAACAGAGCAGTGGGTGCCTCTTCATGCTTCTGAGCTTGACTGTTTGCAGCACATACACTAACTCATAGATCTTGAGGTAATGTATGAGCCGTAGGCAGTGGAGTTTCAGCAACCCTGGCACATGTACCCCTTCTGGGTCTGTGCATGATTGGTTGTGATTTTCATGATATGGTCCTTGTACGTTTGTATGAGGGGATGCTGCTTCTATAGGCATGCTTCTCAGACCAACACAATGTAAAACTAAGAACACGAGTGTTGGGTTCAGCACTCTAAGGAAGGACATAGATGCTACAGGTGTCCGCATGCACATTGATCTTTGTTGTCACAATATTGATACTTGAGCAAATATCAGTCCCGCTCTCACTGAAGGAGGATACATTTATGGTGGTACCACTTCCTTTAGACCGAGACCCTTCACAGAGAGGTGCTTAGAGGTAAATACTACACCTATACGGCTTTGACACTAAAGGGCAACAAAGAAGGAAAAGCACAGCAAAATTGGTGTCTGCCTGTTTCTACTGAAACGCAAATGTGTTTTATCATTTACAATCGGTTTAGCTTGTAATCCCAAAACCCTAATTATATGTATGGAGAGCATGGAAATTTACTGGAAGGGGGGTCTCTATGGAGGTCTTTGTTTGATGAGACCGGTCTTCATTTTTTCCAGATGTGAATGATGGAATGACTTGTCGGATCTGGACACCAATGAAGTTGCAGATCATCAGAGGGTATGTACATAAGCACTGGTACCTTGTTTTCCTCTTCCTACTCCTTCTGATTTCCACCCTGGCTATGTTACTGCTTACAAAGTCGGAAATTCCTCCTAGGATCATCATTTTTTTATTTTGCCAGATATGGTGGAGTGTTCAAATTTACCGCCTTGAAGTTGTTGAGGCAGAATCTGAAGGCGAATCAGGTAGGTAAGAAGGAGCCAATGGAGTTCTCCAAGGACAGGCGTTAAGTGTACTTAACCATAACATTAGAATGACAATCATTGGCAAAGCCAATAATTCTTGTGTTGACTGCCAGGCTTTTTTCTTTGGGTTGTTTTTGGTCTCAAAAAGCATAAATTGCCATGGTAGTCCCTAGCACCGAGCGGAACGTTGGGTGCAGATGTGTTCTTTGTGAAAGTGCAGATTGTCGTCACTCACAGTGAAGTTAACCAATAGCTGAAGTGAGCTAGCCCATTGCCTAAGCTGTACGCTGTAACGAGTGGAAGTAAAACGGGAATGACACAGTAAAAGAGTGATGGATGAAGAAGGCTGAGTGAAAACCCCTAAATGTAAATATATTATGCGTTTAATTTTAGTGAAATCAAAAGACGTTTGCTAACGCACGACCAAAAAATCAGAGTAGAAGCATAAAGAAAAAATACATCTTTCTGCTTTTAACAGCAAAACCTTCTCTCCCTCTATGCTTAGCCCAACAATTTATTTTTCTACATACTTTGGCTTTAAGACACTCTTTTACACTCCACATTAGTGCTGTCAATATCACAGACCCCGCTGACAGCAGAACTTTTTGGACACACATCAGAATTAACTTCAGCAAAGTCATCACAGACACCATTAACTGATGACTATAATGATCAAAATTAGAAGCATTGTCCTCCACTGATGTCTCTTCATCTACTTCAGCAGATTATAAAGGAGTAAATTCAAATGAAATGACGTCCCGTTAACTTCCCCTTCTGCTGATTACTTTGCTGCGCTTCCTTCTTTGACAACCCTTCCTTTACTTCACTATCGGCCATCACCCAATGGAACAGTTCTTATCATTATTGTTGATTCTGAAAACGTAGACATAATTTCTAGATCAGTTCTTTACCCTAACTCTATCTCCCTACTTTGTTCTTTCTCCACCACTCTTCTCTGAAACTTCTTAGGATCACCAATCACGTGATTACTTCCATGTACTTCCTGAAGCTATCTTGATACTAATGTAGTAATATTATCTCATTGTCAAGGACTTCCAAGGTGAATCACCAGTGGAGGAATGCAGTGTAAGCTGAGACTTCTAGGCGCTCTCCTCTTCATGGTAAGCACATGTAACCCGGAAGCAACCGCTGTTTGAGCCCCTTCTTTAATAACTGTTTTAACTCTTTTTTACTAATTCGTTTGACTCGGGACTAAAGAGCATAAGATGCATTATATGATTTTGAAATTCCTTCATAACAGCGGAAAGAATCTGGATGTCATGGTCAGAAATGATAACTGGGAGTAAAGTATTCTCGGAAAACAAATCTCAGCTCACATGCAGCTTTCGCGAAAATCTGAATATTGCTCTTCAATTTGTCTCACGTGGCTGCCCTTTGATCCCTATAACTTTTTACTTCCTGTAACACATCATCATTCATCAAAGCAACTTTCACTCCTCCACTGTCACAGCCTCTGTCTTTTTCCCTGGCATCAGCAAAGTTAACCACTCACTCTGATACATCCTCTTTATTTTCTGGATCAATGTATTCATCCGGGAGGACAGACAAAAAGCCAGCTCTGACATTAGCTCCTCCAGGGATGAACTGCATGCTAAAGTTATAGTAAGAAAATATACTAGCACTGGGCTAGATCTACCCAGGCCCTCTTCTCCTGTGAAGTCACGTTTGCGTTGAGTACTTACTGCAAAAATGAATATACGTCTGAGTTACAGGGCAAACCAACAAGGATCGCTCTACACTGGGAAAGAAGACAAACTCACAGAGAGAAGGCAAAATGCAAATGTATTTCTTCCCACTGAAGTTTCTAGCAACAAACACTTGACTAAATTCTCACCAAGAACTCCAGCAGGTGCAGAGATGAGTCCAAGAGAGAATTGTTGGTGACTCTGACTCCTGAGTAACAATAGTGTACACGGTTTCAGCTGAGCAATCTGTATTTTTATAATTCACACCTCAGGAGTCAGGGCACACTTTGTCTCGTCTTAGATAGGGGCAGATCCAGAGAGCTGCTCTAGAATGAGCAGAAAACATGACAGTATCAGTTACTGAAGTCAAGCATTCACATTTTACCTTCACTCTCCTAACAAAATAAGAAGTGACATATGAACAATAAAAATACTAGAAATGTTCGATGGCTCAAACATGCAAGGGCTTCGTGTTCAATTGTGTGGAAATGGTGTTGTGTCTTTCTCAATATGTCTGAAGTGAAGGTGCTGTGTCCTCAGGGCCGGCTTTAGGGCAGTGCGACCGGTGCCACTGCCCCGGGCGCTTACTTAGGGGGGGGCTGTGTTTGCAAGCTTATTATGGTTTTTAAAGCACCTGCGTTCCTTGACTCCAGCAATTTCCAGGCAACAATAAAAATGTCAAGTAACTCCAGCGATTAATGTTCATCCTGGAGAGATATCAGAGTTTTGTCTAGTTGAGGCTTTTACTCATCATAAAGTAGCACAGAGGGTTAATATGCCTGCTGCAAAGCACATGTACCATGCAGATCACAAAGTGCATATAATGTAAATAGGTCAGTGGGTTACTGGTTTGTAAGAGACATCCTTTTGTTACTTGCAGTTTATAAATTGTAATCCTGATATAGAACAGTGAGCTATTAACTGTCATCAAAGATCTGCATGCACACTGCAAAATATAGATTAGAGCCTAGATTAATGTTGCAAAAAAGGTTGTTTTGTATAGAAATCGATTCTTATTATTAAAGAGAACCCCCAACTATGGTATTAAGTTTTATATTGTGAGTTTGTGCTTCTCCAGACCATGCACTCTTAAACTACACTGCCTCCCAGTATGGATGAATGACGTCACTTCTACACCTTGTAGTCCTCTAGCTTATGTAACATTTCCTATACACTGATTTACAAAAGTATGATTGATTGTCACTGTGTAATGTGAGTGTGATGCAAAGTGCTCTGACACCCTACATCGGTATGAGTGGTGCTATATAATTAATTAAATGCATCTGAAAGAGAGTGGTGATGGAGACTTGAGGGTCACTGTTAAAGGATGGTAGTGTTGAGGGAATACGCGGCGGAAGTGGTCATTGGGGGGGCGCCAGTAAACAGTGTTGCACCGGGTGCCACCAGCACTAAAGCCGGTCATGTGTGTCCTTGTTGCCTTCTAAGGCCCTCATTATGAGTGGTGTCTTAATTCCAATAGGGCTGTCAACATCAAGGCCCCATTGGAATTATGAGATCCGTAGGAAAACTGCAGATCTCTTAACTTTCACCTGGAATTCTTGGCCGCAAAAGCAGCAAAAATTTTGGGGTGACAGTCGACCCCAAAATGAGGAATTACTGAGGGAATCAAACCCGAAATTACTGATTTACCTGATAATTCCCCATTTCTTAGTAGACCTCCTGCTGCTGGTGGACCTGGTATGGGAAACTCATGGGGTGGGGAAATCTGACTTATGTACCGAACCACTGACAATGAGGGTCTAAATCTTGATTTAAAACTACCTAATCCATGAGCAACAGAAATCTGTGTATGACACTCAGAGGAAAAACATGAAAGAATCTTCACAGAAACACCAATTCCCACATATTATTCTCCAAACATGTAATCCCTGTTATTTCCAAATACCTGGAAAGACCAGGACCCTCATTAATAGCAAATTATGGGGTTTTTATTGGCCACTCATAATGAGGGCCATAGTATAGCAACCAGGACCAGGGTGCATCGTCTATGTCTCAGCACCACAGACACAGCGTATAATTGTTCGTATTATCACAGCACCAAAAATTCATCCACCCCCACGGGTTAAAAGGCCATAGACAGACGCAGAACAATGGAAGACTGATGTGAACATCTAAAGAGCTAATCAAACATAACTCAATTAACAAACAGAAATAGCCCAAAATCCAAATGCATTGCGAATAAAATTAAATATTTGGCTGACAAGGCTTTGTGTTGAAGGAAGGAGAGTGAATGTAGGTCACGGACTGAAAGCAGCAGAAACAATATCTTATCTGTGCTTACAGGGTTTACTGGATAACTGTGGGGTTCAAAAAGCTAAGATCCACAAAAGGGCGGGAAACACAAAGCTTATAATGGAGCTTGGACCCCTGTACAAGAAGCTGCCGGTGGTTCTGACACCAAAAGGCTGATTTTACCATCTTCCTACACTATATATTTTTTACATGCTCTTTCCCTACGCCCCTTGTGCTCATTGCTTACTTAAAAAATTATAATTATTATAAGTGCAGGGGCCTGGAGTGTTTTTTCAGGAGCCCGCCAGCTGTACTTTCAATAAATACCAGGACTGCTGAATACTAGGCCTGGGGGGAGTTTGCGGAGTTCCGCTACACGGAACTCTGCAAATTGACCCACAAACTCTGCCACGCTAAGCGGAGTTCCGCAAGCAGTGGAATGTGTTATGTTGCGCCGTACGCGTGGATTGTTAGCGCCGGATGTTTGTACCGCACTGTAAAATCAGCGCAAACGTCACGATGCACAGCGCAAGAGGTTGCTGCTTCTTTCTGCTGCTCGAGTAGTAGTTCTAATTGAGTTACAGCTTCCTCAACGCGACCGAAAGGTTTCTCAGCACGAGCGGTAGCGACCATCCGTGATCGTCGGCGACCTTCTGCGTTGAGAAATCTCAACGGGAGGTGGTCTAGAGTAAGATTTTCCACGCTCGCCAACTTAACGTTGTTGAAGCTGAGCGAGGAAAGAACTCAGCTCCGCTGAATTTTTCTGAAATCCGCACGCTACATGTAGCGCAAAGTGGGAAAAAATCTGCAATTTCCGCGAGCAGAGCGGAATTTTACGCCCAGGCCTACTGAATACCAAGGCTGCCTCATCTTGATTCCACCTTCTGTCTTTTTGCCCCATCCCACACTTCCTGTCTCTTTATCTCACTCTTGCAGGTTCTTATCCAACCTTGCTTTCTCCACTGTTTTCATCTTTCTTTTCCTGAGTCTTTCTCTCTTTCTTTCCTTTCTCTCTCTTGCTCTGAGTCAAGGTCTGATGATGAAAAATAAGTCAAGGCCCCAAAATGAGTGCACTACCCGCCACCTGCAGACACCAGCACAAATTAAGCAGTGCTTCTACTTTGTAAAGAGTTCTCTGAAAGAGGAGGCAGCAGCAGGGCCTTAAGCGACTTTCATGGCTGAAGCTTTCATTAAATAAGAAGGCCCACACCCTGCTACTATTACTACTAATCCTACTTCACAGTGGTAGTATTAGTAGTAGTAGAAGTAGCAGCATTGCTGGTAGGAACAGTATTGTCAATACCAATAATGTTATAGAAACAGCTGCAGTAGAAGTAGTAAATAAAATACAACTAGTAGTAGTACTAGTATTATTTGAATGAGTAGTGGTAGTTGCATTAGTAGTAGTAGTAGAACTAATAGAAGTACTAATATTAATTTGAATGAGTTTTAGTAGTTACATTGGTACTAGTAGTAGTATTAGAAGTAACAGAAGCAGAGCTTATAGTAGTAGCAGAAGTAACAGTAGTCTCATTCGTACTATTAAGTTGTTAGCAGTGGTACTAGCAATAGTAATACTGGTAATAATAGTAGTATTGTTAGCAGTGGTACTAGCAATAGTAATACTGGTAATAATAGTAGTATTTGTAGTGTTATCAGAAATCAATGCAATTTTTAGAAGTGCTAAAAATAGTACTAATCTTTATCATTACTATTCCCGCGAGTAGTTGTAGCAAAAGTAGAAGGAGTAGCAGCTCTTGTACTTGTAGTAGCAAGTCTCCTTAGCCCCTTCCGCTCACACAGCTCTCTGTCATCATTTATAAGGACGTAAAATAACGTATGAGCAGGTATCAACAAAGCTGGTGTTTCCGCCTCTTGTTTCATGGTGACATCATGGCTCGAGCTTCGCTCCGGCCACGGAGTACTAACAGAACTAGAGCACTAACTCTGCCCTCAGAATGGCCCATCATTGGGCACCATAGTGCTGTACCACATAGCCTTGGAATCCTTCCTTTTTCAATGCTACAAGCAGAGGTGAAGGCAGAAAATGTTCCTTCCCTGCTTTGGTACCAGTTATACCAGCTTGAGAGGTACTGTAAATCGTTGCTTATGCTTCCATATGTTATTTATATGTGTTACCTTGTTTTGAATCCTGTAAAAAAATCAAACTGTAGAGTTTTCATTGTGTTTTTAAAATACCTGCTACATTGCTGTTAACAATTGCACTGGTGTAGTTTGGTTACAGAGGACACAAACAGGAAGTGTTGTGGTTTTAAGAAATAGCTGTTTTATAACTTCAACTTGTCTGTATGATGTACAAATTTGACTGAGGTATTAAATATTCTCTAATCTAGACTACAGTGCGACAGGTATGCCTTAATTTTTTTTCTATCAGGAAAAGTTCTTTGCACGTCAGGTTTAAGGCCAACCCCACACAAGACTGTTGTTGTTGTGTCTATGTATCAGTATTTATGCGTAAGGCTATATCTTTCTTCACAGTGTTATACTCACTTTTTAGCTGGGGGGTGTGGCTTGCCAGGGATGGCAGTGGATGCTCATGGCTGAGCCTCCGATGCGACATGAGAGGACCGGACAGTTAATCCTGTATGAACTGCACCAGAGGCAGCTCCCATCCCAGCGGTGATTGTTCTGGTGGAGAGTGGCAAGTCCGGGAAGTGGTTGGCGGTGATGTGCGCCTTCTGCTTTGTCAGATCGGCATGCTTGACTCTACAGGGACTGATTGGGCACAAGATGGTGCCCCGGAATGGATGGGACTGTGGCCTGCCTGCATTGCAGTAAGACGGCGGAGCGGGCCTGGGCCCGGAGAGCGCCCACTGCAACTCTTCTACCATTCGACCTGAAGGGTGAGGGGGTGTCAAGAATTGGAGCTGGGAGAAAAGTAGATGGGCAGACCTTGTGAGCAGGGCATAAATTGGTGCTCAGACAGTGTGCGGTGGAGCTCCAACGTGGGCCGAAGTGCGGCTCAGAAGAACAGTGAGAGATACTGAGCCAGGAGTGCTGTGGGGCGCTGATGCATTGAATGACTCGGACAGCTGCCCTTCCTCATTTGACTGCCCAGCCGTTTAGCACCACCTCTGCTTGTCGACTGTGAGGCTGTCCTAGACTAGTGTCTGTCTGTGACAGCTAAGTTTTGAGTGGAGGTGACATTACGAACTGAGTGGTCAGTCACCTGGAGTGTGCAGCCTGGCCCACACTGCGCTGCCTAAAACCCAGAATTGTTTTTACTGCTAGAGGAGAACCTTGTGAACTGATGGGGCAGTGGTCTGTTAGCCCCTTCAAACCCCCTCTCCCATTTTCTGACCTCTCCCCTTCAGCCCCTCCTGGTCCTCACTTGGTCACCTAAACTGGGGAACATGCCCAAGAATTGATACATCCTGAAACCGCCAACCATTGGCTGGGGCGACAAAGTGATGGGGCACACAAGAACAATTAAAACTAGAGCCAGGAGCCTGGACAATGGTGATGCATCCAGTCTGCAACTCAGGAGCGCAGATGGGCATGACCAAATAGACAAGCTTGATGACATACTCACAGCCATCTGTGAGTCCAGAGAAGCCCTTGAACAAAAGATTGACCCTGTGGCCTCAGATCTAGCACTACTGAGGATAGACCAGGGTGTTAATGAATGCTCAGTATCATAAATACAGCCCTGCATCAAAGAGTTGAGATCAGATATGGGGAACATACAGGCTTGAGTGAGGGCACTGGACTGGCATACGGAGGACTCAGAGGACCAGTCGCGCTGCAACAATGTTCGAATCATAGGAATGCCAGAAAATGTTGAGGGTCAGAACATAATCCTCTTCTTTGAAACCTGGCTGAGGGACAGAGTGGCACCAAACGACCTCTCACAATTGTATGTGGTGGAACATGGGCACACATGGTGTCAGCATGCCCCCGGCCCCAGGGGCGCCTCCATGGCCCATATTGGCACAGCTACTGCACTATAAAGATAGAGATGTGAGTCTCTAGAACTGTAGAGAAGGTGGACCAGTAGTGGTGGACAATCGGAAAGTGTCCCTGTTTCCCAATTAAACTGCAGTGGTTCCATCCATGATCTGCTCATTTCTGGAAATTAGGATAGATTTGAGAATGCTTGAGCTGCAGTACTGAATCACATTTTTTTCCAGTCTGGAGGAAGTCTGGGAGAGGTTGTTGAAATGGCTTCTGCCAATGGTAAGATCCTTGATTCTCCAAGGCCACAGAGAGCTCATCAACCATGGCGTCCCAGATTCTGTGGACTCTGGGCTGGAGCCAGATCATCTCTGGACCAAATTGCGGCTGCACAGGAGGAACTGCTGAAGGTGACAGATGGAATGCTCTTGGTGTGTTATCCCACTGCTCGGGCTCTGAGAGGGGATCAGAGGGCTTTGGGTGAGAGGATGGAACCATCTCGGAATCTGGGGCTGCACCACCACTAGTGACTCCAATGACAGCGGACGTCATAATTGCCTAAATGTTCCTCAGAGATGGTGGATGTTTCAGAGAAGGATAATTATTGGTACAAACTTGAGGTCGTAAACTGGCACTGTTGGTGCATTGAAATTGTGCTGGTGGTTGATTGTTATGGTCATGGAAGTTATGGGCGGGGATCCGCTGAGTGTTTTCTTTTACACTCGTGTACAGCCTCCTGGGGTTCCACTGGGTTTAGCTCACTCCCCCTTAGCAATATCTTACAATACCTGTATTTGTGGGATTTACATTGCTAGATTGTTTTTTCACTGTTTTCTTGATGGGTGCAGAAGCTTGACTAGGCTCAGGGGGTGGGTGTGAAGGATGTTCTAAGTTGGTAAATGTATTCTCCCCTTGGATTACCAAGGTTCGATGGGCTCTCGAGATGTGGTCTTTTGGTAAATTGCCTCCAGTGCAACTCCATGGTGGGATAGTTTCTGTTCCAACCTGAATCCAATAGGCTTGATGGAATGGCCCTGGATGATAACTTGCACTTCTGTTTACTTGATTAGGGTACCAGTATACATTCTGCTTATGTGGAATCTTAGATGGTTGGGCAGCATAATCAAAAGACTTAGGATATACTCATATGTGAAGATGTGTGGGATAGATTTTGCATTTCTGCAGGAGACGCGCCTAGGGGCATATTTACAAGCCCCTATCGCCACCACAGCGTCACTTTTCAGGACGTTGTGGTGGCGATAGGGGCTTCGCCTTATTTACAAGGCAGTGTTAAGCCACTTAACATGGCTTAATGCTGTGTTGTAAATAAGGCACGCTTTCACGCTATACTTAGCGTGGGGTGGATGACGTGACATTAAAAAACAATTGGAGATGAGAATTTTTTATACAATGTTCTCTTCTTATGCTAGAGGCACCCTCATGTGGATTAACCTCAGGATTCTGTTTGTCGAGGAGGAGAGCATTTCTGATTACCTGAGTGGATACACAATAATAGGAAGGCTCAATGTAAATCATTGAGGCTTTTGAACATCTAGGCCTTCAACAAACAACTAGTGGAGTTCTTGGACTATATAATGCTTCGACTGCTGGGAGATCTGTATCTGCCTTTGGTGTGGTGTGGTGACTTTAATTGTGTTGCTGACCTTCAGCTGGATAGACCCTTCCCCCTACTAAGGTGTGCAGCTGTGGTATAGGCCACAAACAGAATTCAGGCTTGGTTGACTACTTGGGAGCTGTTTGATAGTTGGATTGGGGAACACCCAAACACTAAAGAGTAGTCTTACTACTCCCACATGCATACTCTGCATATCAGAATAAATCTCTTCCTTTGCAATGTACTATTTGGTCAGCACAGAATATTGAAGTAGGATATATTCAGATCACAACCAACTTAAAATGTCAATACAATGGGGTGAACAGATCCCAAACATACAAAACTGGCGACTTAAGGCAGCAGCACTAAAGGACATGCCATACAGGGTAACCCTGGAGGAAATGGTGATACAGTTCTTTGAGGTTAATAGGGATTCAGTGGAGGATCCATGCACTGTCTGAGAGGCAGTTAATGTGATGGTTGCATCGGGATGACATGGGAGTCAAAGCGGTACTTGAGATGCAGATTACAGAACAGGAAGGAAAACTTGGAAAATTGGAATTGGGTGCTTCTTCCTCCCTATCCAGCCGCTCACTGTTGGTGCTGGCTAGAGCGGGTCATCAGGAATTAGTGTCTCAACTGGGTAAACAGCACGCCAAGTGTATATTGCCAAGAAGCACAGTGAGGGAGATAAAGCAGAGCATTGGTTGGCATGGCTGCTAATTCATGTGGTTAGATTGAGAGCCATCACTTGCATCCGTGGGATGTCTGGTGAATTTATACATACTCTAGCCGTAATTAATCAGACCTTTATGGAGTATTACAGATGCCTATATGCAGCTGCAAATCCTCCGCTCAATGTCTCTATGCTGGACTATATACAGTAGGCGGGTCTGAATAAATTGTCACCTGAACAGAGGGGGCAGCTTGAATCCCCTATGTCTGAAGGGGTGCTGAAAGCAGTTATCAACGAACTAGCAAAGGGCAAAACACAGGCAGTGACCGCTTGCTGCTATGATTCTATGCTACGTATGCTGAAGTTCTTGGCTCCACATCTGCTGGAAATGTACCAGGCAGTCAGGACATGGGGTCACTTGCAATCCACCTCCAGAGAAGCACTAAAAATTATGCTGCTGAAATCAAATGGACATCCGGTAGACATGAGTTCAAATAAACCGTGCTCCTTGTTGAACTTGGACTATAAAATCTTGGCTAAGGTGCTGGAATGGAGGTGTCGGGTCTCCGATGGACCTGGTCCACCTGGACCAATCGGCATTTGCTCCTGGCCGGAGTACAGCTGCAAACGTTAGAAAACTCAATCACCTACTGAACCACCCTTAATTGAGTGGAGCTTCGGCAGTGGTGGCCTCTTCAGACATGGAAAAAGCTTTTGATTCCCTGAGCTGGGACTGTTTCTAGTCTTGGAGGTCATGGAATGTGGGTGGTAGATATTGGCATAGATCAGAGTACTACACACGGCCCCCACAGCCCGAGCTCATAATGGCAGAGTAACCTCTGATCTGTGGGAAGTTCACAGGGAAAAGTGGTAGAGTTGTTGACAGTAGTCATGCACTGGGTGGAAATGGACAGGGCAATAGCCCAAAATCCTTGTCGGCATCTAATGTCTATGTACGCAGATGATGCACTCATTTATGTAAATAACCCAGAATGAGACATCAAACGGGTGCTCAATGAATTGAAGAGGTTTGGGTTAGATCGACGGGTTTCGGGTTAATAGGAGTAAGTCATGTTTGTTCCCTCTGCATGAGAATGCCAGAAATATTCCACCTCGTAGTTACTGCTGCATTGAGAGAGTAGATTATTTAGATACCTTGGAATTCAGGTGCATCACAAGGAGGAAAACATTGTGCAGGCCAACCTGGGCAGGAGCAGATGGTGGCCAGCATTGGTGAGGCCATCTCGTTTTGGAACAAGCTCCCATTATCTGAAATAAGGGAAATAACCCTGGATAAAATGATAATCTTTCCCAGGCTCCTGTTTTTTCCCGCTAATGAGATGATAATCATACCCAACAGTTTTTTTGTTATGTTGAACTCCCAACTCCTGGAATTAACTTGGGGGGGGGGGGACAAAATTATGCCATGAAAACTTCAGTCGCCCAATGTTAAGGATGGCCTGAATGTGCCTGACTGAAAATTACCACATACGTATTATTTTTTACTTTTTATTTTTTACTTATTAGTATTTTTGACTATAATGCTGGTACCTGGTCCCTTTGTGTTGCCTTCTAAGGGGCATATTTACTAAGTCCCTTGCGCCGCCGGTGTGTCACTTTTTGTGACGCACCGGCGGCGCAATTTAGTGCTCCATATTTATAAGGACACATAAAGCCACCCTGTGTGGCTTTTCGTGTCCTTGTAAACGCGTGCCCTTCTTACACAGCACTTTGCGTGAAAGGGGCGTTCCATGGGTTTTAATGTGGGTGCTCTCACGCAACACCCATGGATTCTGCCGCATTTCCAGATTTACAAGAAATCGTAAACCTGGAAATGCGTCAGAATGCTATGCCTCCCCAGGAGAGGCGTAGGGAGGCGCAACGAGGAGAAATATTTTCATTTTTTCCTCTTTATATGCATCCTGAGGCACACATAGAAAGAGAAAAACACCTCTTTGGGTCGCGTGACATTGCTGAAGGTTGTGCTTGCGTCGGACTAAAACGCCTCAGGCGCATGCTCCTGCTCTCCCGCTCTGGTGGTATCCTGATTTTACTCAGACAGCAACTAAGGCACATGGGGCGAAGTGGCGAGAAGCAGGACTGGATCCTTTAGGTGCACTGTTTGAGCGTCACTAGCTTAGATCGTTCGAGGAATTGTGGGGATCTGAGGGATAATTTTTGGTGTATGGAGCGGTTTACTCCGCAATTAAAGCTCTGGGGAAGTTTGGTAATGATGCTTCAAAATCCAGCAATCGGGTGATACGGGGGAAGAGAGCCACGCACAACGGGTCCGACGGACTCCATTCCCCAGGCTCCCCCGCTCCAACTCAGCACTGCCTGTAGCCTGTAGTGCCCGGACGCGCCCGGGCGAAGCCCGGGCCAAGGGAGGGCCCATCCGCGCCCTTCAGCGACCGGAGGAGGCCGGGCTGGGCCAATTCTCTGGGCTGTCTCAGCACTAAGTTTGAAAGTCATTTTTTAAGGAGACTGAGGCGTTGGATGGACTATAACAAATATTTCAAGGTACTGCTAATCATCTTTTAAATTAGACCGCCCAAGTTTCTTATAGCGCCTTCATATAGAGACAGGGGGCCTTAGTGGTCTAGCGTCTATAATGGGTAAAAGGAAAATACCTGCTGCACAGGGGGGTACGCCGGGGGTTTGCATGGCGGGCAAATTGATTCATTTTTGACTAAAGCTGCCCACGCAATTACTCATGAGATAGCCCTGACTGAGCGAAGGCTATCCATAGAGGCTGGAAAATGTCTTCAATCTCACACTATAAGGGAGGAGGGAGAACAAGGAAACTTTACAGCTGTTATGGCCCACTCAGAATATCCAGCAGCTCCAGCAGCCTTTGCACCCCCAAGTCAAATATCTACCCCTGACGAACTTAACAGGTCTTCTAATATCCCAGTTGATAAAACTGACGAGGGAAATGAAGCGGTCCCAGACTTACCACCACCGCCCAAGAGAAAACGACCTGCCCATAATAAATCTCCAAGGAAATCGCTTCGGCTACAAACTCGGACACAACCATCTCCGGATCAGGTTTTGAACAATGAGCAATTATTAGATTCTCTATTTATAAAACTTGAGTTAATGACAAAAACACTGTTGGCGCCAATAATACAAAAAATAGAAAATGTCGAGGAATTATTTCACAGTTTGTCTATTAACTGTAATAAATGTGCCACGACTTTTGTGCAAAAACTTATGGGACAGGGGCAGAAATTCCATTTCGAAGTAAGAACCAATCCCAACCCGACCTACCGGGCCAATGCTTAAATATTGTAGGATCTAATGATACAGTTAGTAGACTTAGCCAGTCAATAACATCTGAGGTGACAAGACTGGTAGTCAAGAGCCCTGAAGTAGTCCAGGATAGAAGACCCCTGAACCCTGAGAGGGCACTTTCATCTATACGTAATCAGCCTAACCATGGCACTTTTAAAGTTGCGAACCAAAGTACCCTTGTCTTGCCCCCTGCTTCTGCCCCGTTAGTAGCAGTTTTATTGGAGGTCCCTCTTCTCTCACAAGATACTAGGGAAACCACTCAGGACCTAATGTATAAAGTGACCCATTGGTGTTCTAAAAATGTAATAAACGGCCAGAACATATCATCTGACATTATAATGGCCAGAAGAGTGGGGTGGATAGGCTACCAAACAAAAAAGCTTGGCGTAGGAGACTGTATAGTTGTTAACTTTAAGGACCCAGATAAAACCGAAATGTTAACACGCTGTGCATACCAGAGCAGTTCAAATTCTCAAATCAGGGTAGTCTCATTACAATATTTTTACCCCCCAAGCCAGCGCAGATGCCCTATGCAATGGCAATGGCAAACAGTTCGGAAATCAGGTAGTCCTGTTGTTAAAACTAATATAGAAAATAATTTACTATTGAGTAACAGATTCCAACCCTTAGTAAGTCTCCAAAATTTGGACGAAAATGACTGACTAGAGTTAAAAGATAAAACTTGTCAGGGTATACCCCCAAGTAATATGACCCCAATTTCACAAATTCTACCAGTTCTGGATCCTGTTGAAATATCTATAAAAATTCCAGAATCTTCCCCCACCCTAATTCCCACTGTGGCTAAATATGAAAAGGTCCTCTCATGGAACATAGCGGGATTAAGGTCTAAAAGAGGAAACCTAATCTGGGAAAATTTTCTTTCAATGCATCATATTATTGCCCTCCAGGAAACTTGGGAAGCAAATGATTGTTTTTATTTAGATGGTTTTATTTCGTTTCATAAATGTGCAACTTCATCGAATATGGGTAGAGCTAGAGGTGGTTTGCTGCTAATGTTCTCACTAAAGCTTTCTTGTAAGACACGTTTGGTTGACTGCAAATCTGAGAACGTTTTGGCTGTAGAACTGTCTTTTAAGAATCGTGCCACTGTGTTAGTGATAAACTTTTATAATTCTTTCTCTAGAGGGCATGAGTTGGAACACCTACAAGTTTTAAAGGAGTTCCTGGAATGTTATGAAGAGACCAAACAAGTTTATTATGATGTAATAATTTTAGGGGATTTTAATATTCATCAATGTTATTTAAATTGTGTTATAAGCCAGGACCAGGGGAAATTTTCTTTTTCACAAAACCACTTTGAGCACACACCCTCAGGTATTTTGTTTGAATTTATTCTTTCGAACCAAAATTTATGCTGCCTTCAACAAATGGACAATGTAGCTCCAGTACCCACTTATGTAGGAAATGGAAAAGCTAGCATTATTGACTACATTTTATTGTCTGCTCCGTTAATCTCGTTTACTGAGGACTTATTGGTTACTTGGTTAGGTTTTAGCGACCATAATCCACTTACTGTTGCCATAATATTCTCTGCAATCGAAACCGGAGATCTGGCCAGTTGTCTGACTAACACAAATATTAGCACTAAAGATCAGGGACGCAGGCTAAAGTGGGAAACAATAGTCCCAGACAACTTTTTTAATAACTTGTATACAGTTTGTGCCCTTGAAATCGAGTCCTGTTTAGATCCCGTTATACAGGACAGTTCTACTTTAATAGCCTTCGGGAAATTAACAACACAAATTCAATCTGACCTCACAATTTTTGGTGGGACCAGACACCAGAAGGCTGTAAGATGGTTCAATGGAGCATGCTCAAAAACCCATAGAGAGCTTATACAGGCACTAAAAAATACCCCTAGGGATAAAACCGAAATTAGGGAGAAAAGAAAGGCCTATAAGACAGCAGTCTGCCACAGGAAAAAGGAGCTAAGGGAACAAGCATGGGTAGCCCTACAACAGGGGGGCGTGGCTTGGCCGGCAATGGCGATGGACGTGTAGCTGAGGAGCTCCGTCGGTGGCTCCCTTCCCTGGCCGCTATACTCCGCTAATTCGGGAGCTGATGGGGCCGCTGCCTGTTGTGGCTACTTCAGAGGAGGTCCGGTTGCCCTAACGCCAGCATTGGAGGATTGGAGGCGCTGAAATCCAGCTGTAGACCTCCCCTCCCCGCACCGCTGCCGAGGACGGCTCCAGGGCATCGAGCGACATAAGGTACGCGGTGCCGGGGACTGGCCCCACCCCCTGGGACCTGAGCTGCGCTGCTGCTCCGCTCTGCCTACCGGACCATCCGAGCGGCATCGGGGAGAGTTGCGGCGACGATCCTGCCTCACCCCGGACTGGACACCCCGCCCTCAGTGCACTTTTGAGCGGAGCGTTGCTGCCGGCCAGGGCCCTCCACGCGAGTCGGGGTCTAGCTCCGCCCACTGGGCCCGGCCTGGAAGAGTGAAGCGGAGTGACGGCGGGCCGCGTCCTGCTGTGAGGACATAACATTTGCCTCTGTATTTCGGCTGTGTGCCTTGGCGGCGGAAGACCCGCTGTGGGGGGGATCGGCCCGCTTCTCGCGGATATCGAGTGGGGGGGCCCCAATACAGGACATTCAGTTTGTGACGTCACTTGCGTGGTGGCTGTTCCACCTCTGCACGTCGATATGCAGGTGCCCCCCCCCTAACACGGCTTGCTGTCCGATTTGAGGAGCGACGCTGCTCCGCCGCTCCATAACGCCAACGAGCCGCCTACCAGCGCTACAGACAGTGGTCAGCGCTGCCCGAGTGCAGTGATCTGCGGTGCGCTGGGGGCCCGGGGGGGGTTCCAGGTGAAGACAATCTTTCTCTGCACGCCCCGCTTGGGACAGCTGCTGCACCGGGCGCCTCACCCTGAGTTGCTGCACTGGACTGGTCTGATATAGCTGCAGTTGTGGTGAGTGTTGGCGAACGACACTGCGCGGCATCTGCCGCACCCTCTTTTCAGGAGCTAGGCTGCCGAACCCCGGTGTAACGAGCTTCGCCTGGTTGTCTCTGCCTCGGCGATCACCGGCATAGTTGGGGACAGCATCGGTGAGTTTGCTCTCTTGGATTGCACCGGGACTTTGCGTGTTGTGGAGGGTGGATCCGGGCGCTACTCTGCACATATCTGTGGTGTGATACATCCAGACTGGTACTCGTCATAGTCTGCTACATGTCGCGTGGGGGCCGTACGAAGACTGGCACTGGGGGTGCGACGGGCCTTCACCCGCAGACTCGGGCGCAGTCCGACAGGAAGATGGAGGCGGAGACGGCTGATCCTATGTCAAATAAGCTAGATGCGGTGCTGGCGGCGGTTGAGAAGCTTGGTGAGACGATGAATCAAATCCGTGCCTCTCTGGAAGGTAAAATTGACAAGGTGGCGCTTGATCTAACACTATTGCATGCTGACCACCGGAAGCTAGCAGATCGTACCACTGCCGTTGAGGGGAAATTGCGGAGGTTTCCCCACGGACGTCCTCAGCTGAAAAAAATATTCGTGATCTGCTCGACAGAGTTGAATTTTTGGAAGACAGGGCGGAGGATGCCGAAGGCAGGGCCCGCCGCAACAACGTACGTGTCGTGGGCCTTCCTGAGGGAGTGGAGGGGAGGAACACAGTAAATTATGCGGAGGATTGGATCCGGTCACTACTACCAGGAGAGGCCTTGTCCCCGCACTTTGTGGTTGAAAGAGCGCACAGAGTACCCGCCAAACCCCCGCCTCCGGGCTCGAACTCACGACCGTTTTTAATTCGCCTGTTAAACTACAGAGATAGGGATGCAATTCTCCAAGAAACCAGAAAATTACAAGACATACAAGTTGACAATCACAAAGTCATGATCTTCCCTGATTACACGTTCCAAGTTCAGAAGCAACGTCACTCCTATTTAGCGGTGAAAAGACGTCTGCGACAGTGTGATCTTAAATATTCGCTGTTGTTCCCCGCGAGGCTGAGGGTCGTTGCGGGAGAGAAGACCCATTTCTTCACCACACCGGAGGGTGCGGAGGAATGGCTGGATTCTTTCAACCCCTCGAAATCCAGGCACAGAGAGCAACCGCCGGAGACTACTTTGCGACGCCGCAGACGGCGAAGGAGGAAGTCACAGTCTTCCGCCCCTCGGACGCCCAGCCTGACGCCGGAACTGATACTGAGTGGGCGGCTTGAGGCGGTGCAGGCAGTGGCAAACATTAGCGGATTCCCGGAGGGGGACTCTGACTCCGAACACCGAGGGCCGAACAGTGAAGAGGAACTATCGGACGCTCACCTTGGTTCCCAGGGCTCCTGTGAGCTGCCACATGTCACTCCACAGACTTCCGACAATATTTCTTGAATGTATACCTATTTTCTGCTCACCTTTTTCCCCCCCCTCCATCCTGAGCGGCTCACGAACTCATTGGACACGCAAGTATGCAAAAGCCAATTATGTTGTATCCGCATTGGAATGATTGCATCTATTGTTTATGGATGGGACACTGCGGGGTGGGGCCTAGGATTTCTTCTTGCTCCTTGTCTTCCTTTTCATTAACTCTGAAATGTATGGGAATCTCATGTATAATACGCAGGCGGCGGTCCCGCCCAGATACGAGTCTGGCCAGGGATAGGTCTAGCTGTACAAGACGGAACCCCCTTTTACGATCTGTTAGACTTTTTAAGTTGCTGCGCATAATAGCCCCCCCAGGCGTTAGCTGTGTGCTATTGTGTTCTAAGTTTGGGCGATTGCTTGTTGCAAAATTGCTCTCATGGTATTATTAATTGTTTATTGTTATTCTGTTATTTCTGCCCACACTCTTAGATGCCGGTATGATTATAACGTAGTCAGACTTCGCAACATTGCACCCACCACACTGACCCATGTACGCACATTCCCACATCCTCCTCTCCTACGGCGGAGTCAGCTCAAATACACCTTTGACGCTCACTGGTCATGGCACCCATTAAAATAGGCACATGGAATGTGCGTGGCATCCATAGCCCAGAGCGACGATACCTTATATTTTCATACCTGAAACGCCATCATATACAAATAGCGCTTCTTCAGGAGACACATTTAGCTCAAGTGGAAGTCATGCGACTCCACCGACGATGGAGGGGGCAACTATATGCGACAGGATACTCTGCATATGCGCGGGGAGTCCTAGTGTGGGTACGGCCGGGCACTCCATTTAAAGTACTGGATACATTGGTGGATGGGGAGGGCAGGTATGTCATAGTGAAAGGGGTGCTCGATGGGAAACCGGTAATACTGGCATCGCTTTATGCTCCTAACACGGAGCAAGCTGCATACTTGGATCTTTTATCGCAAAAATTGTCTTTATGGCCTGACCTCCCTATGATTCTGGGAGGGGACTATAACTGTGTACTGGACGTTTCCCTGGACCGGTCCTTTCCGCCCTTACTTGGTACCGCCACATACGCGGCTGGTAGAGCACTGGGGCACTGGGCATCGCAGTGGCGCTTCTCCGATGTTTGGCGACATAGACACCCACTGGACAGGGTGTACTCCTATTATTCCGGGGCCCATAGACTACATGTCCGCTTGGACCGTTTCATGGTGTCCGACGACCTCTTACCCTGTATTACGGACTCCACCTACATGGGACGTACGCACTCTGATCATAACCCGCACACGATGGAGTTACAGTGGGAGGATGAGTCGCCACCGATCCCGATCTGGCGTCTTCAGCCGGACATCCTCCTGGATGCGCCCTTCCGGGATTCATTGGCTACTGCGGTGGCTCAGTATTTTGAAGATAATGCAGGGACGGCCACGTCGCCACTGGTGGAGTGGGATGCTCTTAAGGCGGTCGTCAGAGGGCACTGTCTGGGGACGCAAGCGGGCATGCGCGCACAGCTGGAAAGGGACCTCACCACTCTGGAGCGCAGACTTGCCGCCGCGGAACGGGCAGACACAGACGACGCTCAGGGGGGCAGGGCTCTCTCAAAGAGGACCACACGCGGCTAATTGAGCGACTGCGATGCCTTAACTATGCTGCACATTCGGCGCGAACACATCATATGGGCGACAAGGCAGGCAAATTGCTCTCCTGGCTTATCCGTCAGAATGAGTCATCGGCGCCCATAGTATCAGTAAAAACAGGGACCGGAGCCATAGCATATACGCAGCGTGCCATTCACGAAGCGTTCGTGATACACTACCGAGATTTGTATAAATCGCGTGCACGAACCACAACCCTAGAGATACAGGCATACCTGGACGGACTTGATCTCCCGTGTCCAACGCGCACGCAAAGTGATGATCTGAACGCCCCTATCCAATCAGAGGAGCTTCGGGATAGCATCTTTTCCCTGTCCAGTGGAAAGTCGCCCGGACCGGACGGTCTACCGACTGAATTTTACAAAGCATACACGCACATCTTAGTACCACAACTGCTCAAAGTGTATGAAGCAGCGCTCGACGATTCCACCCTTACTGCCACGCAGAACGAGGCGTTGTTGGTCTCCCTCCTCAAGCCAGATAAGAATCCTGACCTCTTAGGCTCCTATCGTCCTCTAGCGCTCCTTAACACGGATTATAACATTTTTGCATCCTTATTAGCTAGGCGTCTCTCGCCACTAGTGAAAATGTTGGTGCACCCTGATCAAAATGGTTTTGTCCCGTCGCGCTGCACCTCCCTAAATATCCGCAGATTCTTTAGAATACAGCAATACGCCACGCAAACCTGGCCCTGTTCGGGCTGTCTGGTGCTTGACTTGGAGAAAGCCTTTGACTCCTTGGAGTGGCCTTATCTGGCATCCGTGCTGGGTAAATACGAACTAGGGGAACACTACTTGACAATGGTTCGCTTATTATATCAACAGCCCACTGTCCGGGTTAGAACAGGTAGGCTGATCTCAGACGGTATCAGGGTGTGACGGGGGACGCGCCAGGGATGCCCGCTGTCTCCGTTGCTGTTTTCCCTAGCTATGGAACCCTTAGCAATGTTACTCCGAAGGGACAGTGAAAAATGGGGGATACGACTGGGAGACGGGTTGCATGCGGTTTCCCTATATGCAGACGATCTTTTATTATATCTTCGGGATATTACTGCGATCCCGACGTCCATAGCTGCTATACTCACATCCTTTGAGGAGAAATCAGGACTCCGGGTTAATTGGGCTAAATCGGGGGTCTATTCGTTTAGCGCTCACACTACAGAGGTAGATATCTCTCTGGGTGGCACACCCCTCACATGGTACCCCACTACGTTTAGATATCTCGGCATATTTATATATCGCACACCTGAAGATCTCATGGAGGGGAACTTGATGAGAGCGATCTCAGCCATACGTGCCCAAACACACTTTTGGAAGGCGCTTCCGCTGAATGTAATGAGCCGCATCACCCTGTTGAAAATGATCGTACTCCCTAAATTACTCTATTATTTTTCTAACCTCCCACTCTATGTTCCTCCTAAGATATTCCGAGACTTGGAGAAATTATCCCGGGACTTAATATGGAATAAGGGGAGAGCACGTATCGCACTGTGGAAAATGTATGCTCCTACTAACCAAGGAGGGTTGTCGGTCCCCAATATGGAACTGTATTATTTAGCTGCTCAGCTCCAATGGGTGACTAAGTGGTTGAATGACATGTGCCTGGAAGACACAGCAACCATGCACCAACCCTGGTCCTATTCCCAAATTTGTCATTTATTCCATCCCCTCGCTAAACTCCCACGGCCACCGCAGATACATTTAGGATTGGCCCTTAAATGCTATAAAAGAAGCTTATATCTTACCCGCGCGATGCTCCCATATGCCCCAATACTACCACTGGTGGGGACACCACGGGGGAGGCTGGGCACCACAGAGGCGGCTCTCGCGGCCTGGCGTGTGGCTGAGCTCGAGACATTGGGTGACTTATATAGGGATGGTGTATTACTAACATTTGAGACGTTAGCCGCAGATAATGAACTCCCAGTAGGCCAATTCTTGTTGCACACCTCCCTCCTGAAAGCTCTGACGGCTGCCTGGGGGGATCTGGCTATTGAGCCATCGACGCACCTGTTGGTGCAATATTTACACGTGATGGGCACGGGGTCGCATGTGGTACACTGGCTGGTGGAGGCACTTCTCACGCACACGATGAAGCCGATGACACGGCTCAAAGATAGGTGGGAGGCAGATAGAGGCCGGCCTTGGACGGACAGGGAATGGGACAGTATATTAGGGAGTGCTAGGAATATACCCAGAAACTCCAGGTTTAAGCTTATTCAAATATACATTACACAACGGGCATATCTCTCGCCTGACATGATCAACAGATACTTCCACATCACCACTTCCGTATGTCCTTGTTGTCAGCATGCTGATGCAGATCTGCTCCACATGTTGTGGGCCTGTACATCCCTTCGGCATTACTGGCAAGAGGTGGTCTCGACCCTAGCCTCATGTACACGCGCGGACAAGCCCCTGTCATGGGAGGTGTGCCTTCTGGGGTTGTACGCCAGATCAAAAAAGAATAAAGTTACTTCGAAATTTTGGGACCTCGGTCTCATCACTGCTAAACGCCTCATAACCAAGAAATGGAAAAACACAGTTCCCCCGGTGATATTGAGCTGGAGGCGTTCATTGGAGGTGTGGGCCCAGGCGGAAAGCTCCGCACTGCATAGAGAGGAGATAGCCGGGCTTCGAAAGTTCCCCATTGCACAAGATTGGGATGCGATACTAGTCGCCTTCCGGACTGGCTATTTGACAGTGACTGATGCCGCCCCGTTGGCCACTCAATGATAGATTTGCCGGCCCCCCCGCTACTCAGCTAAGGAAAGTTGCACACCACAGAGTTTATAAAGTAGATCTCTGTCACTTCCTCTGGTTTATCATGAATGGTCTCTAACCCCCCCCTATATCCTCGGCCACAGGGATCCTCCTCATTGATGGCTGCCCTGCCCAGTTATATGTAACGCGATAATTATCCATTGGATGTGCGGACACGCGGAAATGTTCTGATCATATGTATTTCTATATAGTCACGCATGGTAAATATCTATGGTGTTCAGTGGATGGCAGATTTTCTTTTGATATTTTCAGTTTTAGTTATGTTTAGAATATTTTGGACAAATATGCTTTATTGGTACTCACCAGTGTTCGATAAGTGTGTTCTGTTATTATTTCCGCCCTATCTTCTATTATACAGTGATTTGTTGATAAGTACGGGCCGGCTATGCACTGGATGTACCTGGTGTGCACACACAAGTTCCTGTTCGGACTGTTTCGCTAAGATGTGTTATGAGTATGCAATGGATAACAATGACATTAATTGGTAATTTCTGTTGTAGCCTGACTGTGAGCAATAGCATACTGCGGTGCTTGTACATATGTTCCAGTATGATATACATGTCAGTACTAGGAAATAACATGACTGTGTTGTCTCTCTATTACTACGATGGGTAAAGCTATTTTGTACACAGGATATACATTTCTGATATTCACATCAAAGCGTTCTTGTACTGATCCACGACGTCAGTTATGTTTAAAAAGTAAAATGCCAATAAAGATATTTAAAAAAAAAATGGGTAGCCCTACAACAGGCCAGCATACTGAAAGATAGCTCGAACTTCTGGTCGGTAGTCAATAGTCCCTTTCTTTCTGAAACCCCTAACACTAACACTGACTGTCTAATTGCAGCAGACAAATGGGTATCGCATTTTGGGAACATCTTTAGTGATGTAAATTTGGGAGAAGCTAAGGAATATAGGGAAGGGGACCAAACCAGCACATTACTCCACTTTAGTGTAGAGGAGGTCTACGAAGCAATTGTGTCTACATCTGGTGGGAAGGCCCCAGGCCCAGATGGGGTACCGGCCGATCTATGCAAAGCAGACCCTAATGTATGGGCTAGCATTTTGACAAATGTTTTTAATGCCGCACATTCACACGGACAACCAACATCTTGGGGGAAGGCAGTCATTGTTCCAATATTTAAAAAGGGCGCAAGGGATGAACCTATATGTTATAGGCCGATCTCACTTTTAGATTCTGCAGCTAAAATTATGGGAAAAACTGTACTCAATCGATTAACGAAATGGCTAGATGATCGAAATGTTATTTCCAACCTGCAATATGGTTTTAGGCCAGGCAAAGGGACCTTGGACCAATGCTTAAATTTACACCTAGCGGTAGGGAAGTATACCATCGCTAAAAAGGGTATAATACTTCTAGCATTTATGGACCTGACACAAGCCTTCGACTGTGTTAACAGATCAAAATTATGGTCCATCTTAAGTGATATGGGTCTCGAACCAGAGCTCGTAGATTTTTTACATGCTATCCATGAGAACAACACAGCGGCCGTCAGATATAATAGTAACGGGGATCTGACAACCGCCTGGGATGTCAAAAGAGGGGTACGCCAAGGTTGCATCCTGGCCCCCCTCTTATTTACACTATATATAAATAATTTGGGAGATTCTTTAATAGTAATTTGCAAAGACATCCCGAGATTTGGTGATAAGATGATCCCCGCACTTTTATATGCGGACGACACAGTCATACTAGCTAGAACAGCGGTGGGTCTCCAATCACTTTTAGATGCTTTTATAGTTTTTATGGACTCCCTAGATCTTTCGACAAATTTTAAGAAATCGCATACGATGTCTATTGGCCCTGGCAAGTCTCAAAAAAAGTTTAAATTTTACTGCAAAGGGACAGAACTAACGAAGGTTCCAACTTTCCCTTATTTGGGGGTACTTTTCGATGAGCGTGCTTCATGGTGTCCACAACTTTCGCAAAAAAAGAACACTCTTGCCAGAGCTACAGGGGCAACACTAAATTTTGCAAAAAGATTGGGGTCAAAACCCATTCCGGCCCTGCTGAAGATATATAAGGAAAAATGCATCCCCATGGCAACCTACGGTAGTGACCTCTGGGGATACAAAGAAGGAAAGGATATTCAGCTCGAGGAAGACAAGTTCCTACGTAAGATTCTGGCAGTTCCAGCAATCCACCCCTGCATATACAATACATGAAGAACTAGGGGTGGGTTATATATCAGATTATATCGCAGTGGCTCCATTAATGCGCTGGCTTAGAGTTTGGGCAAGTCCCATTACAAATTTAAACCAAACAATAATAACTGATTGTGTAGCGCTAGATAGAGCTGAACATATCCCCTGGTTAAAGTATTTAAGGGAACTGACAAGCTGGCTAGGTTGCCCTGATTTATTTATAAGCCCCAAACCCATGGACAAAATTAAAATTAGAAATATTAAATATCAGTTTTTGATAAAGCGCCAGGGATTAAGGGAAGAAAAGGAGTTGCTAAAACCGATGGTAAGACGCCATTCTTCTTTATTGATGCAAAACCAAGTCCAACCTTATCTATTAATTGTTGGTAACCCATTCCATTGTTTTGTTTTAATAAGATTTCGTTTGCAAATGGCTCCCTGGTTTCTGTCAGTTCCTCAGGGCTTTTTAAACCTGGCACCTTAGAACCCTGTCCTTGTGATAATTTCTCTGAACAGGATACCCTTCATTTTATTTTTTTCTGTGACTATTATGTTTCTTTACGCAAGAAATTTATATTACTACTACTCAGAGATTGTCACTTTGTACAAGCTAGGCCAGCCCTATTATATCTCCAGATGTTAGCTTCCCCCATGGTCTGTTTTGGGGTTGCAAGTTTTCTAACGGGAGCCATTAGGCGCAGGAAACATTTGGTCTTTTAAATTGTTATTATACCTTTTATATGTTTTTATTCAGAGGCCCACTAAAAAAGAGGATTATTTTACCTGATTGAGTCCGCTTCATTGCACTTTGCACTTTATAGAAAGCTCGGTACTGTAAATTTAGCTGGTCTTGGTCCCCTGACTGACAATAGGAATGTTACAAATGCGGAATATTTTATTTTGAGCTTGTTCCTTTTTGCACTTTGCACTTTATAAAATGTTCTTGTACTGTATGTATCCTAGGGCTAGAATTTCTGGTCATTTACAGGAATAACACAAGAGGAGCCTATTTGTACTTAATATTGTTTGCCTATTTGCACTATGTATTTTATAAATTGTTATTGTTGTGTATGTATTTTAAGCCTTGGTTACCTGGCTGATATTTAAATTTTTTTGAGCTTTTACAAATGTTTTAATGAAATGTATGGTTGCATGACATGTTTTCTTTTATGACATTAAGTTGTCGAATAAAGCATTCTTAACTGGTAATGATGAACTTTTTATGCACAGAGCCTTGCAGGAGTTATTCATGCATGGAAGGGGTCGGAGGCTCACATCAATGTTGTTCTGCTCAACTAGTGAACAAACTAAAACAAGCATAGCAACGTTAAAAGAAAGGTGGGAAGCAGATATGTGCACACTGCATGGGCTGGGGAGGGGTGAAAAGCCTTTAAAACCTGTCAGAGGTATCTAGGAATGTGAAATTCTAATTATTCAGTATAGAGTCCTTCATGGAGCATACCTAACCCGGCATAGGCTGCATAAGATATGCCGAGAAGTGAGAGGTGCATGTCCTAGGATTCCGACATGGGAAATCTGACTAGCTGCATACTGCATATGATCAGGCAGTTTGTTGAACTGAATTCCATCCGGCAGGAGGTCACAGATGTCCTGTACGAAGTCACTGGGAGAACTGGGTTGCTGCACGCAAGGAGACGCCTTCTGGGACTTGGGAGCAGACCTAAAAATACTGGGCTGGAATCCAGATACATAGATCTGGGTATACTGCTGGTATTACGCCAGATAGCTATGGCCTGGAAATCGTCAAGCTCACCTCGATTAACAGAGTAAAATGGAAGGACGCGGAGGGTGACTTCAAGATATCCATGCAGAACTGATCTACGAAACCTCCAGATGAGACTGCATGGGACGTTTCTATTACTGCAGTTGCTAAATAAATATGACGAACTACCTCCTTAAGCATACAGAAATGCTATTGAAGTTGCATTGCCTCCTGTTCTTCCGCTTGTGAAGTATGATGCTAGGGGAGTGGGACACATTCTGACCATGGAAACTTAGGGCCCGATTTATATTTTTGAGATCTGGCCATCCTTTGCTACAGTGATGGACACAATTACTCCGTCGCCCTGGCAGAGGTCCAGACGACCAAATTTATAAATGTCCATCAGGACGGTGGACATTTAATGCATTGATAGGAAATGCTGCAAAGGCGGTTCATATCAATACATTCTAACTTACCTGTACAGTTCCGTCAAACATGACAGAATAGCACCACAAGTTATTTTTTTGTTTTATTTTATGAAACAAAGCCCCAAAGTGTGATTTTGTTTTTGGAAATAAAAATACAATACCCCTTCTCCATGGGAGTTATCGCCTATGACGAGGGGGGCATCAGACAGTATTCAGAAGCTTGATCGGTGGACTTTGTGTGCGTGTAGCAGACAAATAGACTGATGGATGTCAGCCAACCATCTCAAACTGAACACAGGTATAACTGAAATTTAGCAAAGTTTTAACATATCACTGATCCCGTATCCTCGACAATAGTTATCCAAGCCAGCTCTCTACCTTCAAGTAATTTAAAACCAATGGGTCAAAACTGATGTTGTCCTCTGTTAAGTCCATAAAGTGCATGGTCGAAACCTTCTTCTATCAACTAAGATCATTCAGACTGATCTTCCCTTTCTAGCCTGACACAAACACTTCATGCTGACATTCATACTCAGTTAGCCAAGCTTGACTAATTAAACAGAAACTAGATGGGCCTACCAACCTTCCCGATTCGCAGATGGTGATAGTTACTAAAATGCAGCTCCCAGGATGTCTCTGGATATGAAATCAAATTAGTACATCACCCCAACCCTGAATGTTGCACCTTGGCTCTCTGTTGTTCGAAGACCTTTGAGAGAATGTGTTTAACCCAAAAGGCAATATCTATAGAAAGCACTGAATTATTTCAGTCAAGTTAACCAGGTTCCCTCTAAAGTGCCATCTAAGAACTGCTTTAGATTTTCACTAAGAGACCTCACTGCAACAAGCTAAGCTACGAGCTGGAGAGAAATCATTCCCAGTTCAAGCTTCCAAACATTGGAACAATCTCCTTAAGCACATTAGTCCAAGAGGTCTTCCAACATTCCACTAGCCGCTCAAGACCTGGCTCTACCCACGCCTTACATTAATACTTGAACTGGAAAAGGCAAAAGAAGTAAAGCTTCTTCTCCCTGTTCCACAGATAATTGCTATTGTCTATCAAATGAAACTATCCAGGTAAGTTCCTGAGGGCCCGGTGTACAAAGGTTGGGTGGTAAACAAGTGATTTTTACACATCAACACGTCTGCAAACTGTAATGACTTTAGCGCTGACGTTGATGTACAAATCAGTTGACAGTTTTAAACCACAACTTACAGGAAGTCACAAAAAACTTGCCTCATTTATATGTTTGAGATAGAAATCCATTTGCAACTCCCTGCATATGACTGTGAATGCAGTGATGGAGAACTATGCAGGAAGGTGAGCCTCGATCCCTTCATTCACAGTCTCTGAATCTCAACTTAAAGAAGTCCTGGACAATTTATGCAACAGGCCCTTATTCCTTAAATCATAACCCAAACATGATCTTTAACTTAAAAATGTTCCTGATGTTGGATACGATTCTTAGCTCACAATAGTCACTCATTAAACATCAGTGTCAGCAATATTTTAGCCTTTGGCCGTTTCAAAGAAGCAATCTACTGGAATGAATTCATGTTAAATTTCTGATATAACTTTACTAAAGAATTTCTATGATTCAAAATAGTTTGGAAAATAATTGACCAATAATCACTCCAAGGAGACATTCCAAAGTTCATATCGGAAGGCCTGCCACTCACCGCTTCAGAGAGTGACAGAGACAAATCTGCCTAATATGTCCCAACAATTTCATTCAACTTGTAGAAAGCCCTTGGAATTGGGAAACTCTGTTCCAAATTCCACATCAAACTCATTCATTCTCTGAGGGTGGCCAAGAACTCGATCCCAATGAATGTTCTCTCTTCACTGTACCAAGGTGAGAAGACAACCATAAACCCACCCATCCCAATATCTCATTTTTGGTAAGTACCAGGCAGTGACTGATCCCTATATAAAACAGTGGACTTTGCCTTTCATCTAAAAAAGCAGGCAGAGAACACAAGAATCAGAAAGTGTTGCATGTGCTGATGAAATCAAATAGGCTGCACTTAGGGTTGGACGCTAAATCCTGCAGAAGCAATAATAGCATTATGGCACAATGGGCCTCTTGTACAAAGGGGTTTGGCATTCGCAATTCCACTGATTTGGTAAATTAGAGGATTTGCAACGCTAAAACTCTTATTCAAATGTACTAATCTGAATTAAAGATTCAGAAAAAGTTTGCCAAATGGGTATAGAAATGGTGTCAGAATCACTATTTGGAACTGGCATGTTTTTGGTGTTTTTCCCAAACAGCGATTCCGACCCTGATGTATCAATGTTTCGCAACTGTAATCCAGTTGCAAAACATTGAAACGTTACCGACCCCAAAAGTCCCTTGGGACCCCTACCCCTTTCTAAATCTTGAAAACAAAAATTGAGGGCGAGAAGGCATCGGCCCATGGGACCACTGTCAACTCTAAGGGAAACGTTTTACAAAAATAAAACTTTTTGTTTTATCCTTTAAGAAAAATGGGCTACATTTTAAAAAAAATGATTTTTTTACTTTATTTAAACGCAGTCACAGAAATGGTGGTCTGCTGACTCCTGCAGGCCATCATTGCGGCCAATTGCAGGGTTTTCAAACTGCGATCTGCCTAATGAACATTAATTAGGCAGGCTTTTCTGTGACCCCTTCTATTCAGTATTTTTTAACTGCCCTATTTGTATATAGGTCAGTTTGCAAAATACTATTCCATTCGCAAAAAGTCGGTGCACAATTTGCGATCACTTTTGTGACTGGAATAATAGTACAAGAGGCCCAATGTTCATCTAGGATTCGGCATGGTCAAAATTAAGAATATGAAGTGATATAAGCACTATTGCATGTTTTTGTATGATTTGTGCCACAGAATTACCAAATGCTTTTTATGGTGGTAGTGACCAAATGTGATGGCATTTAGGGACAAATGTACTATTTACTGGTTGCCAAATACTGGTTGCAAGTTGCAACTAGTATTTTTAAGAGCTAATAAAGATTTTAGGTCTCGCCTGAGCCAGCTTGCTGCTCTGGCGAGACATTTAGTGAGTGGGGCTTTAAAAGCCGACCCCATCTTTTTGGCTGGCCTAGAGCGTGCGTGGTACGCGCACAGTAACGCAGCATTCCTCGCATCGCTCCAGGCGCCATCTGGCTTTCATCTCACTTGCTCGAGAGCGCCATCTGGCTTTCATCAAGGAATTCCACGGCTATCTTCTGGAACAAGCAGGAGGGGCAGGACAAGGACACATTGGCTTTTTTTTTTAAAGTTCATTCTCAGAGAAGCGGAATACCTTTCTAATTCTATGTTTAAAGCTGTAATAAGTGTTGTGTGCTTCTAATTCTATGTTTAAAGCTGTAATAAATGTTGTGTGCTTCTAATTCTATGTTTAAAGCTGTAATAAGTGTTGTGTGCTTCTAATTCTATGTTTAAAGCTGTAATAAGTGTCATGTGCAGCCATATTATTTCAACAAACGATGCAGAGCTTTTCACAGGCGCTTAGTTCGGCGGTAGGTTTGACCTTTTAGATATGCACACTACGAACATATGTTTTTATATTGTTTACATGCCACTTTACATTGCTAAGCTTTTTACGGCGCTTTGTTTTCCGGTGGGTTCTCCTTTTAGAGGCGCACACACAAGCGTATGTGTTTTGTATCATTAGGTGCAGATGGAACACTGCGGAGCTTTCGCACTTTCCATATTGTTTCACCAGACATTGCTGAGCTTTTCACGGCGTGCCTCACCCACTCAACACCACCACTCAGCACTACCACAGCACCACCACAGCATCACTCAGCACCACCACAGCATCACTCAGCACCACTACAGCATCACTCAGCACCACCACACCACCACTCAGCATCACCACTCAGCACCACCACATCATCACTCAGCACCACCACAGCATCACTAAGTACCACAACAGCATCACTAAGCACCCCCACACCACTTAGCACCACCACAGCGTCACTCAGCACCGCCACAGCATCACTCAGTACCACCACAGCACCACTCAGCACCACCACACCACCACTCAGGCACCACCCACAGCATCACTCAGCATCACCACAGCATCACTCGGCACCACCACAGCACCACCACAACATCACTCAGCACCACCACAGCATCACTCAGCACCACCACATCACCACAACAGCATCACCACAGCATCACTCAGCACCACCACACCACCACTCAGCACCACCACAGCACCACCCCAGCATCACTCAGCACCAGCACAGCACCACCACAGCATCACTCCAGCACCACCCACAGCACCACTCAGCACCACCACAGCATCACTCAGCATCACCACAGCACCACTCAGCACCACCCACACCACCACCACAGCACCACCACAGCATCACTCTAGCACCACCACAGCATCATTCAGCACCACCACAGCATCACTCAGCACCACCACACCACCACTCAGCACCACCACAGCACCACCCCAGCATCACTCAGCACCAGCACAGCACCACCACAGCATCACTCAGCACCACCACAGCACCACTCAGCACCCCCACAGCATCACCGCAGCACCACTCAGCACCACCACACCACCACTCAGCACCACAACAGCACCACCACAGCATCACTCAGCACCACCACAGCATCACTCAGCACCACCACAGCACCACAAACAGCATCACTCAGCACCACCACACCACTACTCAGCACCACCACAGCACCACCCCAGCATCACTCAGCACCAGCACATCACCACCACAGCATCACTCAGCACCACCACAGCATCACTCCAGCACCACCACAAGCACCACTCAGCACCACCACAGCATCACTCAGCACCACAACAGCACCACTCAGCACCACCACAGCACCACTCTGCACCACCACAGCACCACCATAGCATCACTCAGCACCACCACAGCACCACCACAGCATCACTCAGCACCACCACAGCATCACCCAGCACCACCACAGCATCACTCAGCACCACCACAGCATCACTCCAGCACCACCACAGCATCACTAAGCACCACCACAACACCTCCCAACACCACCTCAGCATCACTAAGCACCACCACAACACCACTCAGCACCACCACAGCATCACTAAGCACCACCTCAACACCACTCAGCACCACCTCAGCATCACTAAGCACCACCACAACACCACTCAGCACCACCTCAGCATCACCAAGCACCACCACAACACCATTCAGCACCATCACAGCATCACTAAGCACCATCACAGCATCACTGACCACCACCACAGCATCACTAAGCACCACAACACCACTCAACACCACCTCAGCATCACTAAGCACCACCTCAACACCACCTCAGCATCACTAAGCACCACCTCAACACCACCTCAGCATCACTAAGCACCACCTCAACACCACTCAGCACCACCACAGCATCACTAAGCACCACCTCAACATCACTCAACACCACCTCAGCATCACTAAGCACCACCACAACATTAGAATAGGCAGGAAGAAGTTGCCAACATTGCAACGACAAAAAAACGACAAGACCTTTCTTATGTTTATTCTTTTTAATTGGGTCATTCAGTTGTACATAATGTTGTTTTAGTTATATATAAAGTAACAAAAATGCTTATAAGTCTTTTTATTATAACTTTTTCAACATGCTGCACAGCAGCCACAATGTTCTTAAAAACATTGGCAAAACCAATACCTCTGGCTAAACACATATACGGTCCCAAAGGCGAGACCTATTGGCTATGCCAATGCTTGTTAAGAATGGACCTATGTACTAATAAGTTGGTTCTTAAAATTCTAAATTGTAGTGGATTGCAGTCCAACCTGCCTTATGAATATTAATGTGGCAGGTCATAACTTGCGATGGAGTCCATTACAGTTCTGGTGGCCTGCTGGGGTCAGCAGACACCATGTCTGTGCCTGCTTTTAAATAAAGCAAACTTTTTATACAAAAAATTCAGCCCGTTTTCCTTAAAAATAAAGGGACTATGTTTAACAAAAACAAAAACGTTTTTTACACTCTAAAAGAGGAATGCATCCCTTTGTGACCCCTTCCCATTTACAAATGCATTACCACCTCATTGCGGTGACAGTAAAGTTTCAACGTTTTGCAACCAAATTTCAGTAGCAAAACATTGATACAGATGATACTGGTCAGGTATTTGTAAGGGCGCCTACAACATACCCCTGTCAGATACCAAATCGTTATGCATTCAGAATCCTATTTTAGGAGCCAGAAAATATTTCCAACTCCTAAAAGGGGATCAGTGTATTAAAAAAATATATTTTTAAGTTGCAAATGCTGGCTTGGAGAGTTTACACCCGTGAACATGCTCAGTACATCTGGCGCTTCATGTTGTTTATGTCTTATGCACTAAAACCTCAATCCTTTACATGTGACAAATGCCCTGCGAGTGAGAGGACAAGCAGCTCCTCCTTTAATCCTATTTTTGCAATGGTGAGGACACACCCCTGCTTGTTTTTAGGTCTTGCCTAGGCAGTGCCTGCGCTGTCTCTTCGAGATTTGTTGTTCCTAGAATATGGACTTTAAGTACCGCCTCATCTTTTTAATTGGCTCCTCTTACTGTCCTTTGTCAATGTCGTCTTTTGATTGGTGAATAGGCTTAGTAGTCCCTCCCTTTGGACTTTTGTATCCTCCTATGAGGACTGCCCCTGTTACATGTGCTCTTACTTTTCAAGTTATTCCTGAAACTTCGAGAGCACTCTTTTTTTGTTGGCCTATCTCTGCTCCTGTTACGTGTTCTGTTTACTTCGTGCATGGGCTTCATGAAACACTCGTGGCTGCTGCTTCATTTGCCATGCTGTTTGGTTCAGTGTTTATTAAGCTTCTGCTGCCACTTAATCTCCCCGTACTAACCCCCACCCCTTCCACAACACTGCTTTTTTATATTAAATTTTTTTGCGATGTTATATTGCGCGAACTCAACCCGAAGGGATGAGAGCGCTTTACATAACCAGCATTACAGACAGACACATTCAATTTTCAGGCACGGGGAGATTAAATGATTTGCGCAGCATTACAGGATCCTTGAGCTAACGCCGTGACTCCGAATACGGTTCCTCAGCTTCAAGGGCGGCGGCTCTGGCCGTTACGCCACATCCGACCGCTGCTCAGTGTTCTGCTTAATTCCTGCAAGGGCTTCATGAAAGGATTGTGGCTGCCGCTTCATTTGCTGTGCTGTTTGCTTTGGTGTTTGTTAAGCTTCTGTTGCCACTTAATTTTACTCGTGCTGATCCCCACTCACCCCCCTTTACCCAGCACTGCTTTTTTTTTGCACCTTTGCCGCCACTTAATCACCTTGTGCTGCCCCCTACCCAGCCACACCCTCTCACCCTTCCCACAACACTGCTTTTTCAAATTGTATTTCTTTGCAGTGTTATACAGCGCGAACTCGACCTGAAGGGATCAGAGGACTTTACATGACCACCAGTTACATTACACAGGATACATTCATTTTTCAGGCACGGGGAGATTAAATGATTTCTGCAGAATCACAAGATGTTTGAGCTAAGGCCGAGACTTGAACCTGGTTCTCCAGCTTCAAGGTCAGCCGCTCTGGCCATTACGCCACATCCAAACGCTGCTCCCTCCTCTCCTGTTCCTCCCTCTTTCCTCCTCCTCACATGATCACTCCTTCTAGCCATGCCTCGCTCATGATTTGCCAATGCTTGTTGTTATTTAGCACACAGCTGACACACACAATATTTCTAAAAAGTGGTAATATAATATTCAATGCAGCTACAAGCCCTAAAGCAACAGGCTCAGAACGTTTAAGCACAACAATGTTTTTACAGTCTGAAATAACTAATGCTTTTGGATTTCACAGACACATTTCAGTAATTGTAGGTTTTTGATCATCCTGAGGGTTAGGGAATGAACTGCAGCAGGCGCGAGTGGCAGTCTCAGCATGCACTTGTGCCCTAGGGCCGGTGAATGCAGCCTTTGTTGGCACTTCGTCCCGAGCACATTGTTGCTCATCCTCCACCCCTCCCACAACACTGCTTTTTTTGTTTTTTGCACCTTTGCCGCCACTTAATCTTCCCGTGCCGCCCCTCACCGCTCCCACAACACTCCTTTCTTTGTATTTAATTTTCTGCAGTAAACTCGACTCGATGGGATCAGTGTGCTTTACATGGCCACCAATTGCATTACAGATGGACACATAAAATTTTCAGGCACGGGGAGATTACATTACTTGTGCACAATCACAGGATGCTTGCTTATCTTCCATTGTGGTTTGCTTGTCTCATTCCTATCAATGACTAAACGTAGTTTATGTTTTTTACTGCGCGGAAAGCCCCTTGTTGACTGACTCACAAGCTTTAAAATACCATTCAATGTTGTTTCATGGCCAAAACGTTTTTTTAACCTAACTCCCGACACATCGCACTTGATTGGTGGTTTTGTATTCTCTGTGTTTGTTTGTTAGAGGATCGCCACCCACTCCTGCTTTGTTTTCAGTGCACCATGTGTTGGGACACTGAAGATACAGACAGCCCTCTATTTTGCAGCATCTGTGAGGAATTGCTTCCCCTTCTCTGTCACTAAACTGTAATGTGTACGTTTCCTTATTCTGTACCAAGTTTTATTTCATGAAGATGTGGTGAAAGGGGTCTGGCTCAATCCACCTCAAGGGTTCTCTGGAGGGGCTGGAATCCTCTACCTCTTGGGGAAATTTGAGCACGCATGAGACATGGATGAAGATAACTCCTGGTTTGCTCAACCCCGCAATGGTACTGGCAACACATTCACAGGCCTTGAGACACGTGCACCCCAGATGGTGATCTTTTGCCAGCTGTGCCAGGGCAGTATAACAAAAGCCCCTCGTGCTGCACTGGAACAATTTCTGATCAGCTTATGTGCAATCCACTTTCTTCTTGCACCTCTTCTCATCTTTTTCGTCCCATTGCCAGAGGCTGGAATACCTTTGTGAAGGTCAGTAGAAAAAAGTTGGGGATATGAGAACGAACTCTGATCAAACCCAGGTTTCTTGCTCGTACCTACATGTTCAAAACCCACTGAAATATGTAGTTTGACTTGTTGAATCTTTAGGCTATTTGAAGCAAATGTAAATGAATGGTCCGTTCCTATCCTTTAACATTATCTGTCAGTATGAAGAGTGTGTCTAGGATTGCACATTAGTCCTCCATGGTTAAGTGGTCATATGCGAATATCAAAAGACTGGACTCGGAATCCACGGCTAAGTAGCTTTTCACCATATGGTGTGTATAGGTTGCCCCTCATCAAATCCTACCATCAAGCAGCATAAAATCTCTGCCATTGTGAACTGAGAAGGGATCGACAGAAAACATGCTGTGGGATGACTTTTCAAGGATCGCTTTATTCCTCGCGTCAATAGCCACTCTATAGTGCTTGGAGGAAATAAGCAATGATTCCCAAATGGTAGCCTTCCGGACCTTATTTGTGATGTCTTCAGTGGAGGCTGCTTTGTATGTTGTGGAACTGACATCAATGTCTCGGGCACCAGTCTCCTTAGCAGAATGGTAACGTAATGCTGTGCCTCCCCCAGCTAGTCTAAACGGACTTTTCGATAGCAACCTCACTGCAATATTGGCCAATAGCAGCAAAACGCTTGAGGATTTTCTCAGAGGGCATTTGCTACTGCAAGTGCAAGATCCTACTGACATGTAATTTGCTTGGCACAATTCCACAACTAACAATTCCAGTACAACCCACATAATTCCACTACACACCACATACATCCACTCCATCCTCAACACATAGGTAAGAGACATTTACATTTATAATGCCAATAGCTCTAACTCTCTTTCATTTTTTTTAATGCCCAAACACACAGATCTGGAGCTTAGCTCCTACCTATTTGTTCTTTTTTACCACCAAAAGGCAAAGCTATCCACACAGTTCCACGCCACACAATTTAGCTCCACGTTTCCAATCCAAACCACATAATTTGACACCAAACCACCTAATAAAACTCAACAACACAATAACGCAACACACCACATAAATCCAATCCACACCACATAATTCCACATCATGCCACAAAATTCAACAGCGCACCACATAATTAAACTCCACTACATACCACTCCACAACACAAAATACCATTCCACATAATAACACTCCATAACACAAAATCCCCATCCACATTATTCCAGTAGACTCAATAACACATAATTACTAGCCACATAATTCCACAGCACACCATGCCACATAATTCCCCTACACTAATCCACTCCACACAACACAATTCCACGCCACACAATTTCACAACTAACTAATCCAATAAAACCCACATAATTCCACAGAGAATTGAGCCTCAGAAAGTGGCAGGTTATCCAGTTGTCAATACTGGCTAAGAGTTATCGGAGGTGCCAAATGTTTACGACTGGTGAGGCTAACTCCTTCAGTCACATTGGAACACGCTGAGGCTCACCCCTTGTTGGAGAATGTCCAGAGGATCAGAGTAGAGAGAGAATGATGCACTCCTACAACTGAGCATCCACTACATTGATGTGCTATTTCACAGATGCCACTAAATTAAAATTACCACAACTGAGAATGCCTTCCTGAAAATACCATTCCGCATTTTCGGTAAATACAAGGGTAAGGATTAGAGTAGAGGGTAATGTTAGGGTTAGAATCTGGGTTGGGGCTAAGTAAGTGCAGAGGTTGCAGTTTGGATTTGGTTTAGTGTAGTGTAGATGGTAGGGGTAAAAATGTTTTAGGTTTATGGTTACGTTTTGGAATTGATTTTGGGCATGGGCTTGACACAGCTGTAGGATAAGGATTATTGTTATGGTAAGGTTTAATGTTATGCTCAGTGTAAAAGCTAGATGCAGGATAAGGTTTAGGGTTAGGTTTCAATCAATCAGGATTTATAAAACGCAGCTAATCACTTGGTGGGCTATCCAGGAGCTTGCAGGCCCCGGCGGCTCATTGGAACAGCCAGGTCATGAGGGCCATTCTGAATTCCGGAAGTGAGGTGATGGTCCGAAGGTGCGGGGAGGCTGTTCTAGGTCTTTGCTGTGATGTGGCAGAAGGAGCATCCTGTACTTCTGCTTTGGTACATGCGGGGAGTATAGGCAAGTGAAAGGGAGGCAGAATATGGTCTTCTCGAAGGTTTACACTTAGGGTTAGATTTGAAGTTAAGGCAAGGTCAAGTTTTGGGGTTTATGGTTAGCTTAAGGTTAGCACTCTTACCCTTGTACTTAGCTAATTCTTTGCCGTGGTATTCATAGTAATTGTTGTTTCAATGTCGCTGATTCTGTGTAGTGATATATTGCTGCGGGTGTATTCTTGATGCAGCTGTACACCAAAGGCTGCAGGACAGACCCCCGGAGCACTCATCTGGTTATCAGGACTGGAGACAACTGAAAATTCTAAATCTTGACCAGTTGGGAGTGGTCTTGCAGGATTGAAAAGAACCAATCCAGACCTTGGCGCAGATCATAGGTATTTAGATGAACTATATGGGGAAAAAATTGTGTGGGCAAAATATCATGTCAAGAATATTGAGGACAAAACTATTGTGAAGGTAAGTTTCTATAGGTCAGTAACGTTTTATTAAATACAGCTTCACATATATGTACCTTGACAATATATATCTTCAAGGTACATAGATGTGGGGTTAAGAATAGTAAATCTATACTTACCTCTCCGCACATACCTTCTCGATATTTCTGTTCTCGATATTTTTGACACAATTTTCAGTCCACACGATATTTTTGTTTCCGATAGTCTGTCAGTGACCCGATCATACGCATCATCATAGTGTAAATAAGTACCTTGTGGTCGGTCATAATGAATGCCACTGACAGGTTAAGAAGAGCTAGTAAATGGTCAACACTATCAAACAGCTTATGGAGAGAGGGTCTTTGCGAAGCCTGACACTCACCGGCGAGGCTGTTGTGCTGCCATATTTTAGGAGTTGGGTAAAGAACAACTTCTTGTCTGTTTTGACCAACAATGTGGTCCCATAAGGTATCTACTAGGTCTCAGGAGAACACCATTTTTTGAATTCCTTCATTGGATTAGGGTGAAAAACGTAGCTATGATACAGTGTACTTAAGGCACGCGATGGAGGGACTTGAGAAAGAGCATGCATTAATTTCGTATCTGAATTTGTCTTTATTCTATAACACAGATTGCAAGAATTTGTAATTTCATGAGTGCCTCCCAGTAGGTTTGCTGTCCGTTGCTAAAAAAGTAACAATTTCGAAGGTTTTTTTTTTTTTGCTTAGTCAGTTTGGCATTTCAGGTAGGTTTCTTTGACAGTTATAATGCCATGCTTATGATTTCAGTTCACTTGTTTCATTGTATCTAATTCAATATCATTTTGAAAAGGCATAAATGGAGGCATAGGTGGAAGTCTTAACTACAAAGAAACCTTTCTGTAAAAAAAAATATGTCAGCTGAGGGATGGGGACATTTTAATTTTCAAGGGCCAATTGAGGGCTAGGTAATCTGTTAATCTAGGTGCCAGGGCGTCATTGTAGAGGTTTGGTTGGTACGAGTGTGTTAAATCAATCAATCAATCAATATTCTTATAAAGCGCAATTACTCACCCTTGAGGGTGGTCTCAAGGTGCTGTGTGAGGGGGGTGGGTCTGCGGTTCAGTCGAAGAGCCAGGTCTTGAGGTCCTTCCTGAATTGTGGCAGTGATGGTGATTGCCCTGTGGTGCAGAAGCAGGGGGTTCCAGGTCTTCGCAGCGAGGTGGGAGAAGGATCTTCCTCCAGCCGTGGTCTTGCGGATCCGTGGGATGGGGGCCAGTTGGGAGGAGCGGAGATGTCTGGTGGGACTGTTGAAGGAGAGGCGGTGGCTGAGGTAAGTAGGACCGATGTTGTGGAGGGCTTTGAAGGAATGCATAAGAAGCTTGAAGGTGATTCTCTTGTTGACAGGTAGCCAGTGAAGGTCTCTCAGCAGGCCGGTGATGGGGTTGCGGCATGGGATTTTCAGGATGAGTCTGGCGGAGCCGTTCGGGATGGTCGGCAGTTTTATTTGGAGTTCATCAGTGATCTTGTGGTGGAGGAAGGTGGCAAGCTTGTCGCAGAGGTCTTGGGACGGGGGATGTCTGCTGTCTCTGTGCTGGGTTTGGTGAATTCTTTGACCACAATGAAGAGTTCTTTGCTGTTGTGTGCATTGTCATTGATGTGTTCCTCGTAGGCTGCTTTCTTTGTTGTTCTGATGAGGCGGTGGTGTGAGGTGATAGTGGATTTGAAGGCTGTGTGGTCTTCCATGATCTTGCTGCTCCTCCATCTTTTCTCGAGGCGTCTGGACTCTTCAATGGTGGAGGAGAACCAACTGGCTTTCTTGGAGGGCTGCTTAAGGAGGGCCAGTGTGTTGGCACAGTCGGAGATCTAGCGGTGGAGGTTGCATGCTGGAGTGTTGGCATCCATGGATGTCTGTGGTAGGGTCTTGCTGAGAGAGGTAGTGAAGTGGTCTTCAGTGACCTTGTTCCAGCTTCTGCGAGGATTACGGTGGGTGTGGTGGCGTACTGTGGGTTTGGTGAAGGAGAAGTGGACGCAGTGGTGGTCGGTTCAGTGTGGCTCAGAGGTGTGGCTGACGGAGATGTTGTTGCATGTGGAGAAGATGGGGTCAAGCATGTGTCCTGCTGAGTGGGTTGGCGTTGTGACCAGTTGTTTGAGGTCGATGGTGGTGAGGTTCTCCAGTAGGGATGAGGTGTTGTGGGCTTCAAGGTTGTCCAGGTGTAAATTGAGGTCGCCAAGGAGGATTTAGTCCATTGAGGCGAGAGCGTGGTGTGCGATGAAGTCGGTTATGGCTTTGCTGAAGGGTGGGCGAGTTCGGAGGGTCTGTAGAAGAAGGTGCCATGGAGGGTGGTGTTCAGGTTGGTCTGGATCTGGAAGTGGAGGTGCTCCATGTCAGGTGAGTGGTCGTCGGAGCTGGTTGTGAGGCAGAGAGTGTCTTTGTGTACAATGGCAATGCCTTCTCTCAGTCAGTTGACGCGGTCGTTGTGGATGATTTTGTATCCGTTGGGGATGACGGTTGCGATGTCCGGGGCTGAGCTGGAGTTCATTCAGGTGTCTGTGAAGAAGGCGAAGTCTGGGGAGATGGAGTCAAGCAGGTCTCAGATCTCCACAGCGTGTCTTTTGAGGGAGCGGGTGTTGAGTAGGATACATCTGAGGTGGTTGGATCCGGTTCTTGAGGGTCGTGCGGTCGGTGGGTCTGGTGTGCGGAGGGCGGCGAAGCTGCAGTTGCAGGTGCGGCAGGTGAACGGGCCGTGGGTGTTCTTCAGCGACACAAGGTGGCAGACTGAGTGGAGTTCGGTGTTGAGGGCATGGAGGGTGCTGGTCTGTTTCCGTTGTTTTGATATTGCTTACATTAGACTTTGGGGGGGGAGTGAGTCCAAAGTATTTCAGTCTTTCCTGATGAATTGGATGGCCATTGGGAATATTTTTAAAAAGCATCGACTCTGGGAGGATGTTTCCTGTCACTCCTGTCCAAGCCTGGCAGAAAGGCCTGTCTTGAAAGAATCCCGCCCTCAGTATGGGCCTCCGACTTGGAGACATTGATGCCAGCACCACCAGGACTGGCCTAAAAAAACCCATACCTTATCGCTTCATCTCTCCCACTTCATCTCTCCTCCGCGTTGAGACAAACAGGAAGCAGGAAGTACCCAGGCCTCACATAAGCAAACCACAACGCTGCTATGCAGCATTGTGATTGGTCTGAGCGCCGTGGTTCGGCACTCAGCCAGGGAGTGGGAGCCTGCATTAACAGCCAGGGTGGAGAACATGCTAAGAGCACATGACGGTTTGGCTGGCACGAGACGGCCGGCCAAAGCGTCATGCGCATTTACAGTCTACCCACCACTCCTCGTCTACCCCGCTTTGTGAGCAGAGCAGCCCCTCCTGCCCCGCAAAGCTGCCTCAGCAGGAACAAATAAAATGATAATAACATCACGTTATTATCATTTTATTTTTTCATTATTTCACTGCTGCTAAGCAGTGGGGCGACACTCCTCCGCCTTAGCAGAGGAGCCGCCACTGCTTGTGACCCTCCTCATGGATGGTTCAACCCTCCCCGGCTAATATGATTAAAAATCTGAGGATCTATTTCGAACCAGAGCTCTGCATAGTTGGGCAGGTGAAACCTGTTTCTTATGTATGAGGGTACTTAGGAAAAGTTTGCCTTTTCTTCCAAAAATTGGGTATTGAGTAGTTTCAAGGCGACTATACTTAGCCATCTAGATTACTGTAGCGCCCTCTATTTGTGGATCGATAATGGTCAAATGAGGAAGTTGCAGAGGATCCAGCATGTGGTGCTCAATATCTGCCCCTTTCCAGAATTAAACACAGCCCCTCGGGCAGAGCATTTTCAGTAAGAGCAGCCAAACTTTCGAATCAGCTTCCTAGTACTTTCCGTAAGATTCCTTCCTTATTAGGAAGGCCTTAAAGACTTTGCTTTTCTGAAAATAGGGCCGACCACTCTTGCCCTTTTTGGAGATGACCTTTAGGAATCGGTCAGCTCTTTTCAAGCACTCGTGCTTGTGGTGGCATCCACCTTGCGGGAGCGAGCAGTGGCGCGCAGGGGCCATATGTTTCCAATTAGCGTGGCCGCGCTTGCTTGCTCTACTCTCGCTCCCCTGCCTGTCTCACCCTCACCCTCCCTTGTTTTAGAGTTGTTCTCGGGTCTGTAAATGGTACTTGCGAGCAGTACGAGATCAACAGCGCTGCACGAGGCAGGAGCTGAATCCGGTTTTCGGCTTACTCTCAAACTCACCTTTTATCCGCTGCTTGGACACGCGCAGCACTAGGCCAGAGGGGACTATAGTTCGGCTGAAGCATGGGGGCTGATCGGGGCAGGTCCCCGAGTCTGTGGAATAAGCACAGAGCGACTCAAATGGCGCGCTGCGAACTGGAATCCCCCGTGGAGAACCTCGGCATCATCAGGTATTGTAATAACGAAACCAACTGCGATGGTGTTAGTTTCGTTATCACTCGTGCGTACCATGCTCCAGACGTCCCACAATGTCCAAATATCCGTAAACCCCTCCCCCACCGACTTCCAAGGGCACTCCCACCCACTTCCTGAAGTAAAGTTGTTAGTTACCTCTGTGCAGCACGCCCAGCTCAGAGGCGGCAGCTGGGTGTTTTGTATCTGTAAAAAGCATGCGATTCGGGGCAAACGCGGCTCCATGCCACTTCGTGAAAGAAGCTTTTTATAACCGCGCGCGACACTTCACTTAGCAGCTGCCAAGTTATCATATCGAAACCCGCTTAAAACCCATGCCACCTTCCCTCCTGTGAGGGCTGCGGGGTTTGTTATACCGCTGCTTCTAGTTCAGAGTTAGGCTAGTGATCAAGCAATCTTATTTTTCTCTCACTTGCGCCTCAAATGGTTAATATGTACGATGTACAAAGAAAACCGCACCGTGCGCAATTACGGACCCAGGTACGTTTCCACCTTCTTCTCCACCACGTCCGGTTTTGTTTACTCTTATCTGGTTTAAAGCGTTCCCTTGCACGCAGGCTGTTTTACATTCACCAGCTCAGGACTGAGGTGCCTCACTGCTCGCTGGGGCTGGGGCTGGGTTCGAGGTGGTAAATCAAATAACTGAATAATATGACTCGGAATTTAATTTTTGAGGAGTGAAAATTACCACAATAGTAATGTATAAACTTATAGCAAGGGAATATTTAGAGCTCAAATGGCAAATACTGTGGAAAAAGGTATTAACATTTTTGGGTCACACTGGAGTAAGTGAAAGGGAAGGCTCGCATGACTCAATAACTTCAACTGCACTGCAATTACTATTTGATCTGAAGCTTGAGATCGGCAAACTCCCCTCTCGCCAACATGAAGATGGCCATTGCCTTCCTCCTAGTCCCTTGATAAGAAGCGTATTCTCTCGCTAGAGATTCCCTGATAAAGTTAATCCAAAGAAATGATTGTGGCCTGTCCAACCAGAGGGAACTTTACTGTCTGCATGCCAGGGATGGAATCCTGCACAAAGCACCATCCATTAATCTGAGGGTGGGAACCAACCACTGAATCAAATCATGCCAGGTAATCAGTGGTGTCCAACGTAGGTCAAGGAGGGCTAGACCCACGCCAGGAAGGATACTTCTTCATGGATTGAATTTGAGCAGAACTCATTTACATTATTTGTGCTTATTCTAAAATTCTGGCATGGATCCGGTGCTACTGGACCTACGCTGGACACCCCTGCTATACACTGTTAATGCCTCGACCTTGGCAAAAAACAGACTGCAGCTCTGTCCTTCCAGTAATTACTGACATGCAAACAGCATGAAAAGAACACTGAGAGTGAATCTAGAATCTAGGAGCCACTGTGCCTGAATCCATATTTATTTATTTGTTCATTTATCTATTTATTTATTTATGTATGCATTTATTTATATAATTACTATTAAGTAGCAGAAGCATTTTGACATGAACCATTTCGTCATGTGCCTAGCTCAAGAACGCAGTCTAATGGTCATAAAAAGTTTGAGTGGGTAACACTTTTAGAAGGCAGTGAAGAGCAACTATGGTAAATACAAAAGCAAAAACTGAATACATTTACATCATTCACATATTTGCATCCTTTCCATTTACTTGATTCAGTTCCATCCTTCTCCCACTTTGACTACCAGACACACTCACCCAGCAGGCTGTTGTCTGTTTTTACCTCAGTTTATCAGCTCATGTGAGGTCCGGCCTGTGTCACAGGCACATTACATACCGAATACCCCTCCTCAAACGTGTCCTTTGACAGCAGGGTCTTAAGTGGCCGTCACATCCTTTTGGACTGCTAAGGCTTCTCCTTATGCCTCAAAAGTCAAATTTAAGGTCGGACTCTCTGCAAAAGCACATTTGGGGAGACTTTGAAACACGTGTGGGCTCATGTCTGAAATCCTTGTCAGAGAGGAGGATTTTCTGCAATTCAGGCCAGCAAAATTGACATTTCCCAAAAGAACAGAGCAGTTCCTCAAAACCCATTGCATAAAAGACACCTATTATTAATTATTATTATTATTATTATTATTATGTAGCTTATAGAGCGCGCGGCTACCCCCAACGGAAGTGTCCCGGCGCTAGTGACAGATAGAAAGAGGGAGGATAGGAGTTGGATTGCCACGGGTGCTAAGGAAGACTGAAAAGCCATGTCTTCAAGGATTTCCGGAAGCTTAGCTCCGTGTTGGCCTTTCTGATGTGTACAGGCAGGGAATTCCACAGAGTTGTGGTTCGGACTGTAAAGGATCTTCCTCCTATTCTAGCCTTAGCGAAACGAGGGGTGTTAAGGAGTTCAAGATGATTGGATCTTAGGTTTCTTGTTTGCTGAGATTTACGGATTCTTTTCCGAAGATAGAGGGGACCACTTCCGTTTATTGCCCTATAGGCAAGAGTAAGCGCCTTGAATTCTGTGCGTTTTTCACAGGCAACCAATGAAGACTGCGTAGATGGGGGAAATATGGTGCCTTAGAGGGACATTTCTAATAAGCCTTGCGGCTGCATTCTGTATTATCTGAAATTTCCTGAATAAATACGTTGGTAAACCCAGATAAAGACTATTGGAGTAGTCCAGCTTTGATGTTATAAGTGCATGGACAATAGTTTTCCTGCAGTCCATTGGTAGGAAATGAAGAAATCTTCGTAGTGTCTTCATTTTCCAGAAGCAGGATGATGATACAAGTCCTATCTGGGATTTACATGAGAGAGTGTTGTCCATTTTAAAGCCCAGATTCCTGGCTGAGGACACAGGCTGTGGAGGAGGATTGAGCTGTGAGGGCCACCAGAGATCAGAATGGGGGGGGGGAAGGCTGATTAAAAAACAAAACCTCAGGACTTGAAATATCTGCTTAGTTCCTAATCTTAAGGTGCAGCAGAGCTGTGCTTTCAGACAGACTCATCATGTCAAACTTCTTCTGCAGGTACCGGGAAAAGTATTGCAAGGAACCGGAGACAAGTGGCGACACCTGCTTTGAAGGCGGGAATTCAGGTAAAGATGCTGGCTGTCCTGGACACATATAAGGCAAATGTCGTTTTCATTTCACCAAAATAGAGAAAAACACACACAGTATAAAGACAAGTTCGAAACTACAAGTCTTTCCGTCCTCCCTCCCATTTGGTCCAACTTGATTGACTAATATCCAACTATTGGGCTTTGCGTATTTTATGCATTTTAATAAAAGTGGTTCAATTTTTTTCTCATTTTTAGGGTCGAGCCTGCGTGAGCATGTGCCTTTGCATGCTCTCGCTTGCAAGACACTATTGTTTGCAGTAAATGGCTTGGAGCCCGCCCATTGCTTACCATTTGTTGGCTTTAGTGGCAGTCTTCTTTGCTGCCTCCTAACTGGCCAGCGCTGTCCAAGCATCAGTTTCTGTGGAGCAGGGACCAAGCACAGATTTATTTAACGTAATCAGTGTCCGTCCGCTGTTCATGCTCTGATTGAGGTACAATTTCTTTTTAGGTCTCGCCTAGCGACGCAGCGCATGCGCTGCTCGCTTGCGAGATCTATTGTTGTCGATTTAGCTTCCGAAGCGGGGACAGGAGATGTGCATGCTCCCGGACAGGCGATGTGCACGTGTTCGGCTTGCGGCGTTTGAGCACAACGCATGCTTTCACTTTCCCTCCCACCTCCCGTCGGCTCCAGATCATCTCGGAAGCTCCCGGGGACCCTGCACGGCGTCAGCAGTAACGCACGCACATGGCGCGCTTTCACTTTCTCTCCCCTTACCTCCCAGTTTGTATTTTTTCTAGATGATGACGTAGACGAGGACGATGACTATAAAAACCATGCAGTGAAGAGGTCAGCGGAGGACGAGGTGAGAAACTCAAATGAGGCTCTGAGCACTCCGCAGGCCCAGTGTCCCCTCAGGGCACCAACCCCCCCATGCCCCTGTCTCATCCCTTCACCATAGGTCTCTGATCTGTCCTACCCGCTGTCTCCTACACTCCTAAGGCCTCTCGCCTCATCTGTTGTTTCAATATCCTCTGGCGCTGTGTCTGCAAACAGCTAAAGCCCACTTAATGCTGTAGATTAAGATGCTACACATATCTTCGTTCTTTAAATAGAAACTGGTTTCCCTTCCCTATAGCTCCCCCCCTTGCTGCCAAGAGCTTCGTTTGTGGAGTACCCCCAGCATTTAAACTTCTCAAAAGGAGTGAGCCTGCTGCTGGCTCTGTAAATTGAAGGTTGCTTCCTGTAGCTTAGGCAGACCCACAGACAGGGCGCCACTGTAATAGTTATCACTAGAAAAACAAGCATTTGCAATGCAATAGGTCTCGCATTCACGCGAGTTTGAGCTATTAGTATTGTAATTGACAATGCCTTTTATTTATGTTTTACAACCCAAAACATAAATAAAAGGCATTGTCCTTTACAATGCTAATAGCTTAAACTCACGTGAATGCGAGACCTATTGCATTGCAAATGCTTGTTTTCTCTCCCACTGCCCCGTGTGGTACTCCCTCCCTCCTCCTCCCAACCCTTCATTCATAAAGTGTAAAAGACAGACCTAGGGGCTTATTTATGAGAGGCTTGCGCCGCAGGAGTGTAATTTTTTCTGACCCACCGGCTGCGCAAACCTCTCAAGCAAATCTATGCGGCCACGCAAAGCCACTTTGCATGGCCTCATAGATATGGAGTAAGAGAAAGCAGCGCAAGTCGCTGCTTTGCCTTACTCTGCACCAGAAAGCCATTCCATGGGCGTTGCAGTGGTTTTCCCGCACAACACCCATGGATTTTGATGCTGCCTCCCATTTACTTAATCACATAAACCTGGGGCAGCGCAAAAACCTTTCGCCTTACGAGAGCAGGATTAGCAAAGAGAAATATTTGTATTTCTCTTCGTTTATTCCTCTTTCAGTGTGTGCTGCATTCTGCAGCACACCTAGAAAGAGGAAAATGCCTCTCTGGATTGTTTTTGTGCAGGAAGGTGCCCCTTGCTGCACAAAAACAATCCTGCATGCAAGGCAGACACCCATGCACCATTGTGCAAGGTGGCTTTGATGGCGCTAGGCAGAAAATTGTGCACCAGCACAGGGGGAAAGGACAGGAATGCACCATATTTCATAAATACAGTGCATTCCTGCCCTTTCACATTGGCGTAAAGCAACACATTGAGAAGACTAGAGGCACAGCCCTAGCCAATTCCCCACAAATGACGTCCTTAATTTACTGTCACCTGCGAACGCAGAGTTTCAATGCTTCTGGTCGTGCGGCTCTCCATGCATTTATTGTTCAGAATGTCATACATTTTAAAACTCTGGCTGTTCACTTCCCGCCAGCCAAAGGCAGCTGCAAGGTCAACAAGAAAGCAGCAGTGCAAAGGAACAAGGAGAATAATTAGATTAAGGGCAGGCTCCCCAGTACTGCAGCCTTCACCCAACAAAAGTTTAGTAAAATTGCATGTACCAGTGTTCTGCTCTGACAAAGAGCTCATCCAGGAGTTTTGTCTCTTTTTTGGTTGAAATAGCAAATAATCTTACGATGGCTTTTCTCCCAGACATGTTTCATCATAAATCAATAGTGAAGTCACCTAAAACAGGGCTTTAAGTGGGATGAAAAAACTGAGGGGTGTCTCAAAGGGGCGTGGCCAATGTAATTAAGGGCGTGGCTTTGAAACACGTAAGCTAAAAATCTGTGCTTAGCATAGTGTGCCGCCTGACTGGTATTTTGCTGCTTCTGTCATTTCATCCAGATATATATTACAACAAGTAAAATTTCACCTACAGCAAGTCAAGACTGTTGGCTTTGTCAATGGTTGTTAGTTGCATAGGATAAATAAGCAACAACTACGGCTTTGTTGTATAAAATATTGAAAATTCTTCCGTTCTGACATGATGAGACTGTGAAAGAACTATAACGAGTCCAGTTGAAATTACATTAAAGGCAGTGAAAGGTGCTACTGCTGCAGAGCATCGGCGTAACAAAGGCCCCCAGCAGCTTCCGCAGTGCAGGGGTGCCCCGAGCAACAGGGGGCCCCCTCAGCACTGTACCAGGGCCTGAGGACTCGGTGTGTCCGGAGGGGGGCCCCTTCATGTAATTTGCAGAGGGGGGCCCTCAAATTTCGTTACGCCACTGCTGCAGAGTTAAGATTTTTTTTCACTCTGAAGGCAAAAATGGAGAGTCCGATAGGGACCCATCTCAGCACTGCTCTTTAGGACCCGGCCCACTTAAAGCCCTGACATAAAAAAAGCTTTTAGTGAACTAACCCTAGCTCCGCCCCCTCTCTACACCTTTTCCAAAAAGCAGTGGGAGAATGACATATGGTAGAAAACAAACATTAACATGCGGCCAGAGCGTAGACAAATTGAAGAAGACAATAAAAACTCGTCCTACTACAATGAACAAAAAAAGTGCGAGAGATAGCCGCAAACCACTGGCAACATTAACACAGTACAAATAATAATACATCCCACTCCTCACAGGCAAATGAACCACATCTGCTCAATCAGTGAATTCATATTTTATCATTTCAGGTGGGTAAGGAGTTCTGGCTCCTGCATCCTTGTCCCTCACTCAGTGACGTGTATAGTGTCATGCATGCCTGTTACATTCTGTGGCTACAAGTGATGAACCATATGTTTTTTATTTTTTTAGGTTGAGCCTGGGCAGCGCATATGCTGCTCTTTGATTCATGCTGTAGTCTAGACTGTGGCTTGAAGCACCTCCCATCTTTTCCATTTGTTCCAGTTTGCGCCCTTCATAAATGCCTGCTTTTGTTTCGGCAGCATGCTTAATTAGTCCTGCCTATTGGTGTTTCGGACTCTCCCAGCAGACTGCCCCTGCTACATGCGGTCTTACACTTCTTTTAATTTGCGTTTCTTGGTGCGCACTATTTGGGGTTTTTTGGGTCTGCCTCAGACTTGTGTATCAGCACGCTTGCATTTTCCAACGAGTATATTTTGATTATAATCAGTGCGTCTGCTGCCGCGCTTTATTGTTTCGGTATTTCATATAGAGCATATAGTCATTCTCTCCTCCTAGATTCTAACATCTACAGCTACTCAGCCTATGTGCTGGGAGACTGGATAAAGCACGGCAGAGAGCTAGAGCAAGGGCTGGCTCCTACCACTATTTGGAAAACTGTATGCTTTAGTCAACGCATGACTGAGTTTTATTTTGTTTTGGTCATTACGGGGAGAACATGCTGAAAATTGTTCTTTGTTCCTCAAACATCTACTATAAACTGAACTTGAATCCAATCGACAACACTAGACGTTATGTGGCATGCTTTACTTATGATTGTTATGTTTGTGTGCATTTCAAAATATGTACATTTGATGTCTTTTGCTTTAACATTTGTAAACCATGTATGGTCTTTACTTTTAAATGTTTTATGTCCTCTAGGCAGTGCATCAGCTAAGTCTCTGTTCCCAGTGGTAATTCCTCATTCTTAGTCCTCTAGGCAGTGCGGATAGCTGCTTCTCTGGTCCTTTCGATTATTCCTCCTTCGTAGTCCTCTAGACAGTGCTCATATCTGCTTTTCTGGTCCCGTCAGTCACTCCCCCATTCTAAGTCCTCTAGGCAGACCTGCAGCTGAGTTTCTGGTCACAGTGGTAATCCTCACTCTTGGTCCTCTGGGCAGTGCTGCTAGCTGCTTCTCAGGGTCCGTTGGTAACTCCTCATTCTAAGTCCTCTAAAAGTGCTGCTAGCTGCTTCTCTGGTCTCATCAGTAATTCTTCATTCTAAATTCTCTAGACAGTGCTGCAGACTTTGCTTTTCTGTTCCCATTGGTACTTCCCACATTTTAAGTCCTCTAGGCAGTGCTGCAGCTGTGTCTCTGTTCCCAGTGGTAATTCCTCATTCTTAATTCTCTAGGCAGTGCTGCTAGCTGCTTCTCTGGTCCAGTCGGTAATTCCTCATTCTAAGTCCTCTAGGCAGTACTGCTAGCTGCTTCTCTGGTCCTGTCGGTAATTCCTCATTCCAAGTCATCTAGACCGTGCTGCAGCTGCTTCTCTGGTTCCGTCAGTAATTTCCACAATTTACGTCCTTTAGGCAGTGCTGCAGCTGCTTCTTTGGTCTTGTCAGTAATTCCTCATTCTAACGCCTCCATTCTAAGTCCTCTAGGCAGTGCTGTAGCTGTGTCTCTGGTCCCAGTGGTAATTCCTCATTCTTAGTCCTCTAGGCAGTGCTGCTAACTGCTTCTCTGGTCCCAGTGGTAATTCGTTATTCTTAGTCCTCTAGGCAGTGCTGCTAGCTGCTTCTTTGGTCCTGCTGGTAATTTTTCCTTCTAAGTCCTCTAGACAGTGCTGCTAGCTGCTTATCTGGTCTCATCTGTAATTCCCCATTCCAAGTCCTATAGACAGTGATGCAGCTGCTTCTCTGGTCCTGTCGGTAATTCCTCATTCTAACTGCTCCATTCTGAGTCCTCTATCCAGTGCTACAGCTGTGTCTCAGCTCCCAATGGTAATTCCCCAGTCTTAGTCCTCTGGGCCATGCTGCAGCTGTGTCTGTGTTCCCAGTGGTAATTCCACATTCTTAGTCCTCTAGACAGTGCTGCTAGCTGCTTCTCTGGTCCAGTCAGTAACTCCCCCATTCTAAGTCCTCTAGGCAGTGCTGCAGCTGTGTCTCTGTTCCTAGTGGTAATTCCTCATTCTTAGTTCTCTAGACAATGCGGCTAGCTGCTTCTCTGGTCCCATCAGTAACTCCTCCATTCTAAGTCCTCTAGGCAGTGCTGCAGCTGTGTCTCTGTTCCAAGTGGTAATTCCCCATTCTAAGTCCTCCAGACAGTGCAGCTGCGTCCCTTTTCAGACATCCACTACACTCCAAACCAAAACTTACAGGTAAAAGACACTGTAATTTACAACGCCGATAGGTCTAACTCTCACAAATGCGAGACTTATTGCATTGCAGATGGGGCTCATCAGATTGACATTTAGGTGGACAGGGTCAGGGATTTCCCATACAAGCTCCCTCTTTTCCACCATTTCTGTTTACAATTTGTAAGTTTTTAACTTCTCAGCAATGTGCACGGCCAAATAGGAAAGTTATGCAACAGTTTCAAAGTCATTAGGTGTGGATGTTACGTTACATCCACACTCAGACACAATAAACATTTTTGTATCCAAACACGGCTACTTTCACAGGATTACAATTGCCACCAATAAACTGATTTAATCCTACGCTTTCTAGTCCTTAAATAAATGTATTACTTTAACTTTAAATGTGGAAAGACTTTGCCATTCGTTTTGAATTGGGTTGGCACACAGAGAGTGCATCCAGATTTTCCCTTCTCAAAAGTTGTAAACTTAGGATGCAAACCAGTTCAACAGATTGCAGCACTATATGTTATGTTACATCCACTTTGCCAAACGTTTATTTGTTTTTGGCTTTCAAATGCGGCTACTTGATAAACGTTAAAATGTCTTGTAAATAGCTGCTCAAATGACAGCCGTGCTGCCACTTAACTAACCATATGGTGCTTATTCTTACCATATCTGCGTGTTTCTGTCAATTTTTCTTAATAGGGTTGATACAGGGAGAACACGTTGGCACTTGAACAGTGCTGCTAGTGGCTTCTCTGGTCCCGTCAGTAATTGTTCACTCTAAGTCCTCTAGGCAGTGCTGCGAGTTACTTCTCTAGTCCCAGTGGTAATTCCTCATTCTAAGTCCTCAAGACAGTGCTGCAGCTGTATCTCTGGTCACAGTGGTAATTTTTCATTCTTAGTCCTCTAGTCAGTGCTGCAACTGCTTCTCTGGTCCTGTCGGTAATTCCCACATTTTAAGTCCTCTAGGCATTGCTGCAGCTGCTTCTTTACTCCTGTCAGTAATTCCTCATTCTAAGTCCTCTAGACAGTGCAGCAGCTGTGTCTCTGTTCCCAGTGGTAATTTCTCATTCTTAGTCCTCTAGATAGTGCTACTAGCTGCTTCTCTGGTCCCATCAGTAACTCCCCTTTCTTAGTCCCTCAATTTTACAAGGCCATGAAAAGGCACGCCGGGTGACTTTATGTGGCCTTGTTAATATGGGCAGGCCCATTATGCCGCTGGTGCATCTAAAAAAGTGACGCACCGGCAACCAATGGACTTGTAATTGAGGCCCAGGAACTTTAAAATGTTCAACATGATAAATCTTTGGAAACACTATAGCTAAATAACAAGTGCCATGCCATCCATGTGACAGCTTGAAATACGTATTCTGTTCACAAATGAAATAAACTCCAGGGATCACAGGATCTTGACCTTCCAGGTAAGGAGGATACCTAGCTCAAGCTTCAAACACATGCTCACAATCACTTTCTCCTAAAAACATGGGATCGAAATAAATTTGATCAATATGTATGCACAACTTTCCCTTATGTTGCCAATCCAAGACCAAAGCTGGCAAATTCCCTTTCTCTTGGTGTTTCTTTTCTTCATCACTCCAAATGTGATCCTTAACACTCGTATCTTCTTCAGTCTGTGACTTCAATTTCCTCCACCTATCTTCAACTAAATTAAAAAATTTCTTCTCCACTTCTGATAACATTCAAGTCAAATTATGTCTAAGAGTATATGCAGTGTCTAATGTTTTTAGGGACACGTAATATTTTCCCACAAAGTCAGCACCCTTACAATAAGGATTCTCATTGACATGTTTGAGAAGAGGAACTTGTGGAAGAACAGCATTATAATTCGAAAAATAATGGTCAAAACTACCCTATGTATAAAAAAAAACTTAACAAGAGACCACAATAAATACCATATGTCAATGGAATATAATGAAAGGTTATACCCTCTGAAACAGAAGCAGGTAATTGGGTACAAACATAACAATCTCAGCCCTCATAGTGTCTTCATATTCATAAAACAACCTAAAATAAACATTTGAATTATAGTCACCTCTAGACACATCTGTGTGTAACTCTTCAACTCTCCATGCTCGTTGAGCTCTATCTCTAGGATGTGATAGTAGTAGGGGCAATAGTAGGCCTAACTTCTAATGTCTTATATGTGCCTGAATATAACCCAGTAAGTACAATTATTAGTTCAATAACTACAGCTATTAATATACCTGTCATGATGTATCTAAGCTTAGTAGTATTATTATTAATATTGGTATTGGCTTCCATTTCTACATTGGAATCTAACTCTAGGGTGGAATATAGCAGATGCAGTTTTCTCTGTTGACTTACAAATGTGCAAATGGCAAAACCAGTGTCCAAATAGTACCTAGATATATACAAGGTCTTCGTGAGTCTTCCTTAGCCCTATTCCATGTTCTTCTAAAGGACAACCTTATGCTCCTTCAGCTATGCCTCGTGTCGGGCGTGCTCCGTGTCCGGCCGCGTATTTGGTGGGGTGGAGCAATGCCAGAATAAAGACGAACAATGCATGCGGAAGGACGCTTCACGCTCTAGTTGCTGCTTGCGTGCCTTCCGTCCCGCACTCTCTCACCTTTGGCTTCCGGGTACTCTGCTCCACATTCATCGTGTCAGCATCTGTAGGCGATCCACCTGCAGTTCTGGAATCTGGCTCCTCGCTGTTTCTGAGGTCCTTTACGGAATATTTGTCTCTGCAAAACAAAACAAAAAGGACATTTAAAGTATCGCAGCTAATCAAAGGCAGTAACGCGCTGTGCGCTGAGTATTATTGACTTTAGATACTTATCTGAGTTCTGCTTCCAGTAATGCGCAGGTTCCGACCTTTTCTCCTGTACCAGTCTTATTTGAAACCTACATGAAAGAAGAAGTATATGTATTAGCAAATTTGTTACTTTGGTGAAGCCTTAACAGTTACCATAGATAGTATGCCAGTCCTGTATACACAGCCATTACCTTAATTTTGAAAGATGGGCTTAAGAAACAGACTGCATGATTAGAGTATATACATTTTGATTACTATTAGGAAGTCATATTGATACTTATGCTTGTTCTATTTTCTTTACAGACAGGGAACACATAAAGATAACTGGGACCCTCCTACCTCTCAGAGTTTGCTCCATGGGACAGGTGTTTTCTTTTCCTCCCGATTTTCCCTTCTTCCCCCTCTTACCACGACATACTTTGACTCTGTTAGGTGATCGTGGTGGTGTGGGGACGTTGGAACCTCACGTCTTGTTTTTTGTGACACTCCTGCGGATTAATCAGGTGAGAATTGACACCTTGGGCCTCTTCTTTCTTCCCTACAAATTATGCAATGTCTTTGATAATATGCAAGTCAATTTCATTCACTATCAGTCCAAGAATGACATTTTATCAGTTCATCAACTAGCACAAGAAACTCATTTGTATCCAAAAAGAGAATTTCAGTTACATCAAAAATAAGACGTCTCCATGCACTGCAGTCATGTCAATAAAGGAAGTTCAAAAATAAGATCGATTTGGAGATCAAGTTCCTGTAGTATCAACTGCATTTTCACAGTAATCCCAGAATTTCCAAAACTCATTCTCCCTGTCATTTGCAAGGAAGTAACTCCATTCAGGAGATGCGTATTTTTGACTCTGTACCTTCACTCCCTGAGCTCACCTTAGTACTGGCTCTTCACCTCCTTCGCTTAGATCTGAATCTTCTGTTTCTTCTGTGTTACTTGGAAAACCACTTTCTTCTTGCTGATCCAGTCTCCCCCTCTACTGCCTCCTTGGCCAATGTACTTCAGCTGCCCCTCCAGGGTCCCTAACACTTGGCCCTTCGTCAGGGTCTGAATCAGGTTCTGCAACCTCTACTGGGCTTATTTCTTCTTCTCAAGTTTCATCATCCAGTGCTCTAAGATCTTCCTCAGGCTGATCAGGTGCTAGTTCATTTACTGATTGATCCCCTGCAGCTTGACTAACCTGCTCCCGTGGTATTGTGACCACCACTTACTCTTCTGGGAGAGGTTCTGTTACTACATCAAGGGGAAACGGAACCCTCAGAGTGTGAGCAGTGTGAATCCAATTAGGGAGACCTCCACACTTCACATCAGTTGTAGTCACCAGAATGACTTGAGAGGGTCCATGGCACCGAGGCTCCAAGCACGACTTTCATACGTGCTTCTTCACCAAGACCCAGTCTCCCGGAGTAAGGTCATGGCACTGCTCATGGTGTGGCCAGGCTTTAGCAGTTTCAACCTGGTGGGACAAAGAATGCATCACGTCAGCGAGTCCCTTACAACAGTGCAGTATCAAGTCATCTGTGATATTAACCAATGCATTGCCAGGCACTGCTGGAAATCTCATTGCCCTTTCCATGAGGATCTCATGAGGAGACAATCCTGTTCTATAATCAGGTGTTCTGCACAGACTCTTCAACACACGCGGCAAAGCATCTGGCCATTACAATGAAGTGCACTCTTTGGCAAGTCTTGATTTCAGTGTTTCATTGACTTGTTCCACCAGGCCTGAAGCCTTAGTTCGGTAACTGCAATGCAGCCTTTGGTCAATTTGTAGAGCAGCACACAACATTTTCAACACTTAGCTATTGAAGTGTGTCCCTCTGTCAGATTCCCAAAAATGTGGGGAGCCAAACCTCACAATAAGCTCCCTCAACAACAATTAGCTTCTGTGAGACTATCACATCTGTGTGTAGGATATGCCTCAACCCATCAAGAAAAGATACACATAACCACCAGCACATCTCTCAACCTATTACACATGGGCATCTCTATGAAGTCCATCTGCATCCTGTTGAAAGGACCAACCAACCTCCTTACATGACTCATGGTCACTGCTGTTCTTTTCCCTACATTGTTCTATTGACATACAACACATCTGTGGCACAGCGCATCAGCCATGAGCCTGAACTTTGGGTTAAACCACGTCTGCCGAAACAATCTCACCATAGCATCTCTCCCTACGTGTCGGGCTGTGGAAATGTTGTGCCATTGGAGGTAACACACTGTTTGGCAACACAGTTCTGCCATCCGTTGAAACCTAGATTTTATCCTCATCCCTTTTAACACAAACTGAATTCAGCCATTTCTGTTATTCTGACCCCGTCATTTCCTCTTGCAAGCGTTTAACTTCTTCCCAGGTATCAGCAACAGCGAACGACCTTTACAACGCGGTCGTTACACCGCGGTACGTTTACATCGCGGTCATTACAACGCAAGTCGTAAAACGACTTGCGCTGGATGGCGCTATACACTAAAGAATAGTATGATTTACTATTCCAACACCTTCCCTACTGTTACGTAGGCTGGAGTTGGAATAGTAAATCATACTATTCCTAAGTCCAGCGCCCTCCAGCGCAAGTCGTTGTAACGACTTGCGTTGTAATAACTGCGATGTAACGTACCGCGGTGTAACGACCGCGTTGCAATGTCACATATTCATCAGCAACTGTAAGCAAAAGGTTGTAATTGGTCTCATCTGTTCCCTCCTTCACATACTCTCCATTAAATATACAAGCATTGTAAGTTCAGTATTTTGCAACCTCATCAGTAAATCTGTTGCCGAGGGTCACATAATCATCTCCCTTGCAATGTGCGGAACACTTCACGACCGCAACTTGCAAAGGTAATTGCAAAGCCTCCAACAATTTTCTCACTTGTTCACCATTTCGAATGGGGGACCCTGATGATGTCATGAATCCCCTCTGAGAGCATAACTGTCCGAAATCATGAACCACACCAAAGCCATACTGACCATTTGTAAATATAGTCATTCTCAACTGATCTCAGACATAACATGCTCTAGTAAGAGCAATCAGCTAGGCCACTTGTACGGAGACTACTCCTTGTAACCAAGCAGCTTCCACCACTCCTAAAACAGTACAAACTGCATAAGCAACTTTCAAATTTCCTTCATGGTCTCATAAATATGAGCCATCCACAAACATTATGTAATCAAATTTGGACAGTGGCTCATCCAGTATATCAGGTCTAGGCTTTGTGCATAGTTCAGTGACATCGAGACCGTCATGCTTCACTTCAGCATCTTTATTTTCAGTGTCTGGGAGAGGTAACAGAGTAGCAGGATTTAACACAGTGCACCTTTTCAAAGTTACATTGTCAGCCGCCAGTATGATCTGCCCATAACTGAGTCAGACGGCTATTCGTAACATGCTGTGTCCTTGTTCTGGTCAACAAAATCTCAACAGATTGTGGAACATACACAGTTAAAGGATGACTCATCACTATACTCCCACACCTTTCGATGCTGACACCTGTAGCCGCCACGGCTTTAAGACAACCAGGCAGCACTGTGGCCAGTGGATCTAAAGTGGTTGGAAAGTAAGCAACTGGTCTCTGAGCTCCCCCATGGCTCTGTGTTAACACTGAAAGAGCACAAACCTCTTGTTCACTACAAAAGAGTGAAAACACTTTGTTGTAATCAGGCATTCCTATTGCCGGAGCGCGACAGATGCTTTCTCTCAACTCAGTAGAATGCAATCAGAAAATCATTGTCCCAAGGCACCGGATTCGAGACATCTTTGTGCGTCAGCCTCAGTAGAGACTTAGCCACTATGGATAAGTTAGGTATACACTGATGACAGTGGCCCACAATTCCCAAAAAGATCCTGACTTCTTTCTGCGTCGTTGGTGGATTCATTTACATGATCGTCAAAATTCTCTGTTGCAACACCTTTCTTGTACCTTTTTCAATGTGATGACCAAGACACACAACCTCTTTCAAGCAGTACTGTAGCTTATTTGGGGACACCTTATGTCCATTCTCAGCCAAGCGGTTTAGTAGGGCAATAGCGTCAACCTTGCAAAATTCCTGTGTAATTGATGCAATCAACAAGTCATCAATGTGTTGCACCAGCACTGAATTTCAGAGCATAACCAAGGATTCCAAGTTCTTTTTAAGAATCTGATCAAAGATAGATGGACTCTCCTTATACCCCTGTGGAACTCGGCACCATGCCAAAAACACAACCGCTGAACCAAAATGCAAAAAGAAACTGGCTTTCTTCATGCAATGGTATGGAGAAGAACACCTGGCACAGACCAATGACAGTAAACCACTCAGCCTCACATGGAATCTGAAATAGTATTACAGCAGGATTCGGTACCAAGGGGAAAAAAAGGAATCACAATATTATGTATTCTTTGAAGGTCCTGCACTATGTGGTACTTATCGCTAGGCTTCTGCAGGCCCATAATAGGTGAATTACATGGAATTCCCATTATTTATTTCGATATACCTTGCTGGATCATTGTCTCAATTACCGGAGTGATTCCAGTAATAGTTTTAGGAGTCAAATTGCATTGTGGAGTTCTTGAGTATTCCGCATTTGATTTAATCTGAATTTGGACAGGTTCAACTCCTTAAATATGCCCAATGTCCTTTCCAGTGAAATCCCAAACTTCGGTCTCACTGAGTCTCTCAGGTCCAAAGGTAGATTTTCTGTTGTTATCATTGGGTGCATTCCAAAAGTCAAATTCTGAGTTGCCCAATCAAAAGCAAGATCTTCATCATGCGTCTATAATGCTATCCCTTTCGGGTGCAATAAATGGTGCTTTTCAATTTGCACAATAAGTCACGTCCTAGCAAGCTCACAGGACTGGAATCACAAACTAAAAATTGATGATTATCCTCAAAACTCCCTATCTTTACATGTACTTCTTCAGAGATTGGGTTTCTCATTTGTTGATTAGCAATGCCTACAACTTGGATAGTCTTTCCCAAGAGGGGTAGGCTTGGAACCTCCATTATTCTTACAGTAGAACAAGTAGTACCAGTATCGACCAAAAATACGGCATTGTGTCCATTTACCTCACCATCTACATATGGGCCACTCTGGTCTACCTCCAGGACAGCGCCAAGTACGCAATCTTCCTCTCCCCTCAGGCACCGTCAGTCTGACTGAATGACACCTCCAGTTCCGTCCATCTCAAAAAGGGAAATTGCTGATTTGCATTAACATTCTGTGTGTTATTCTGATTCATATCTGGGACCTTATTTGTAGAGAATCTATGACCACCTGTAGCCAGCTGTGGCATTGGAGGCTCAAGACCCTACATCACTGGAACTTCTGATCCGGTAAAATTCTGAGCTCTCGGTCTGGGTCCTTTTTGTTGCTGCACAGGATTATTCTGAGGTGTACAAGCCCTTGTAATCTGGCACTATTTACAGAATTTGCAGGATTAAAACGACATTCACATTCCAATACCCCAACCTATTGTAATAATGACACAGATTTGACTTCTTCAATGTAGCCACATTAATAACAGTGCTCATATCTATTGAAACACCTCCACCTCTACAGTGTGCCTTAACTCCACCTCCACCCTACATCGCCGGAGTTCCTTGCATTTATACTCCCTGCATTGGAGGGGCATTTCCCTTAAACGGTACGTTTTGTATTCCCCTCTGTGCAGCATTCATCTGTACTACTATCAACTTCTCCTACAACCCAGGGAAGGACTTCAAAGGTTCCGATCCACCCTGATGTACAGATGGATCCGTACTAGTGGCATAACGAGAACTTGCATCAATTGGGTGTAATGGGCCAAATTCTCCAACTCTTTGTCTCACAGGCGCAACTTCTAGAGTTTGTTATTGAGTAGAGGTAACTGAATTCTGTGTCTTGTCTCCCCCTTAACCAGGCAGATATATAGAGACCACTGGTCCAATCGTAACAAGAACTGTAAGTGCATCTGCAACCTGTGGAGGTCGCGGAAGCAAAAGCTCCTGAGTTTCCTCCCATCCTTCTTGGATTTACTGTAACAGTTCCCCTCACACTCAGTTCTTTCTGCTCAGGAGCGACCCTTATGACATTAGAACTTGTACTCACTGATGCAGTGGGCACTCCCATATTTCCTCTGACAACATCTCCCTCACCTTTTCCAGTTTGAGTTTCATTATACAGAGGTGGTTGTTCAGACCTCAAAACATCTAAAATACTCTCCCTAGTGTTACTATCACTATCTTCAGCTTTTTCCCCTGCTTTGTTAATATTGTTTTTCTTTTTCTTTCCAGTCCCTTCTCCACCTTCTAATAGTGGATATAATTTCACTCCTTCCATCATGTATGACCTCCAGCATTTCTGCTCTGCATCCCACCTTGTGTATGCATAAATGCGTACTGCCTTTTTCCCTCCACCCTGATATTTTTCCCTTTCTCTCGCATGGACTGCATGTTCCTAAGCATTAAGCACTTCAAACTGTGTAGGTCTAGGTTGTGGTTTCCTTCCATATAATATTTTCCTTAAATTTTCAAAGATCCTTACATTAAATGTACCATATCGTGGAAACGCTAATGCTTCTTCTTTCTCAGTGATCCTGTGCCATTGTTCAAGCTGAATACATGTATGTAAGCCAACATTTATCGCAATATAATGAACTGCGGTATCACTCGTGGGGCCTCTTCCCCACTGAGAGAGATTTGCACATCTACCCTAAACAAATCTTGTTAAACTTTAAAGCATTTCATTTTCAAACAAGCATACAATTATTTCTCAACCCAATCAATATTTTGCTCCCAAATCTCACTTCTGATCGTCAACCAATAGCAGCGAGGCACCTTGTGACGTATACAACCAATAACAGTGCAGCTCCACGCCAACCGACCTATCCCAGCAAGGCACACTATGAAGACAGTCTCACTCCTCGCAGAGGCACACACTCCTTTACAAATTCATGCACGCACTCTCTCATCAACCTGCTTACAGTGAAATATAACAGCAAATAATTGTCTGCTTCTCTAAAAGAAATCAACAGAATGTAATCCACAAGAGACACCAGAATAATACTTCTCAGGCTATGCCAACAAACATAGGAATGAAACCTCGACCAACTGGGTGTCACCTTGATCAGTGCAGTTTACCTTGGCACATAGGTCTGCCACACCAATCATACCTCACTTTTATACCAAGAAAAATGTCCCTCTCTTGTTTGGGCTTGTAGCAATGTCTCACAACAAACCCCACAAAACTTCAGCAGACTAATACAATACAGTGTTTCTTACACCTTTATTTTATCCTGGGATCTTAGGCCACGTTGGACCCTATAACAACTTTACCACAATAAACACTACAATCACAGTACCAACCAATCATTACACGCAATCTCCGCAAGACACCACACAATTCCCACTACACCACAAGCTAAGCAAAAAGCATTTACACATAAACCTATTGATACTCACTCCTCTGCTGCTCTAATTCGTTCTCGAACCTCTGGAACATCACTGATTCTTCAGGTCACCACACGGACACCAAGGCTCAATTGAACCTAAACTACTCTAAAATGGGACAATTCTTGACCCCCTCTACCTCAGGTACAAACTATCCTTGGTCTACTACCATCTGATGAAGCTCTGGGCCAAGCTTTCAATTTTCTTTAAGTCAATGGACCTTTGTTGTAGCCGGAGAAGAGAAGTGGTTACTGACAAGTTTAGATCCATAAACTGTGTGACCAAATGTGACCACACATTAAGAGCCAAAGTCCGTACCTTAAAGTTGAAAAAGGATTTATTATAAACTCAAAGCTAAGGTAATATAAATCTGGTGCAAAAACATACTGTAAATATACAGAATTATTGAAGGAAGACCAAATCGAAGTAAAATTTTGGTCCTTAAAAGCAAAGAACAAATCAGCTTTCCGGAATTGCATGCAAAAGATTAGGAACAAAGTCTGATGAGTGGACAAATGGTTTTTATTCTTCTCCCCATACAAGGGAAAGAATAGCAATATATAGCTATCTCTACACTAAACTAAGAGTTAAGGAAACCCTTTTAATCCAGAAGCAAGAAAAGGTGTCAGCATCAGAACTTCTTTAGAAGTTCTGTAAGCAAAAGATCATGTATAGCATAAGCCACACAATCAGAAGTCAGGAGAGATCTGTACCTCTCGAAGTCTAAAAGACATCTCTCTGACTACAAGGTAAGTTCACTAATAAGAAACATACAGAAAATTCGAGACACATGACCTCACATCTTAAAACTAATTATTTCCATTTCCCATGAAGAGTTCAAGCACCTGGTATAATACTCCCATTTTCCAGTCTTCACTTCTGAGACGTCCTTGAATTCCTCTCTTCGACAGATATCGCCAACTGGTAGCACTCCCATGCTCTTCTCATTAAATTCAGTTGACCTTTCCAGTTAATCCTCACCTCACTGTCTTAAAATACATTGTTTTTTCACTAACTATGAATGCTTTGGTCTGCACCTTCAAATGGAAAAATATATTGCAAACAACTTTCACGTTCAAGTAAAATGTCCCAACTGTAAGCTTAAGGCCCACAGTCACGCTACCTTAGCAAGTTACTTTCAAAAGCATATAACTGTGCAACGCACATACAATCCTGTAAATACACTAATACATATAAGGTTATTCATCCATATCACACTTTCGCAAATGAATACACTTTTATTTATTAGAACAACAACTGACCACGTTATAGGCACAACACCAACACTCTCATGATTCATTCTTTCCCAACCTATGGGGAATGCACTGCATCAAATGTATTTTAAGCCAACCCCCTAACAATCTTAGCCTATAGATGAATGTTGTTGACGATCCAGCTGTTCCTAAAAGAAAAATAGTTATTGCACATACTCATTTAGAACACTCCATTACTACACTTTCTATACTAGTGCACGACGTATACCGATTATGATTGTATAAGGCGAATAGATGAGGCCAAAAGTACACACATATATGTGGTCTTATCAAGATAAAAGAGTGGAACAAAATTAGGCTACTCCAACTGCCTCTTTAATTTTTTTTTTACTAATCTTTATGACATCGTTTTTTCAAAATCTTGCAATATAAACTTGATAAACATAAAACACAAAACACTACATTTATAACGTGCTGTTAAAGAATGTATAGAAACCCAATTTCACCCAATTGGAGATGCACTTACTGTATCCAATATAATATACACAATATCACACTCTGGCAATACAGATGAAATCTATAACATGAATGCAGACCAAATGGATTGTGATGTAAAATAAAAATAACCTCCTCCACATTTTCCAAAAACTTGAAAAACGGTTCAAAAACCAAGTCAAATACTTATATCAAACTCTGGAAAAGTAAAGAAATGTATCATGAGTAAAAGGGCCATGTGTCCAACAGAGCAATTACAAGCTCTCTATGCTTTAGAATCAATTTTGTTTTATTCGGTTTTATGATGCAAAAGAAGTTCAACATACACCGCCCACAACCAATCCTGGCTGTCACATCAAAGGAAAAAAAAGGAAAGGAAAAATACTAAGTTTAACTTCACCCAGTCCCTGCCAGCTCCCCTCTTCTCTCCTAACCAGCGACCCTATGCCCCATGCCTATCTCTGGGAAGTCTGTGATCCCAAACAGTAGAACCCCCAATATTTGGCACTCCTACTGCCCCTCCGAAAGCCCCAATATGAGTTTGGAGGAATTCTGTGCGTTTATTCCACACAGCGGAATTACTGATACTAGCTCATTTTGTGGCACAGAATTCCTTCATTTATGAGTTGAACCCTTCCGAATGGGGAAACGTCTGAGGACCTAAATGACCTTTCGGAATTCCACACACTACCCCTGATCCCAAGAGGTTTAAAACAGGTATTTACCACCTGCTCCAGGCAGTGGTAAATATCGGCAGCACCTCTGTGTAAAGGGATGGAATGCGAAGAAGAGAATGTAATCTAATGGAGGAGCATTACATGCATCCTCCATGCCTTGGCTAAGGAACAGGTGGGGGGGCAGAAACTGGGTACAGTGTGCAGTGTTTAATTTGTAAAAATATAAGTGCCAGGCTGCTAGTCAGGAGGCCAAAGCAGCTTGCAGCACTCATTGCCCCTGCCAGCACTGCCAAGGACAGTACCAATACAACTACTAACCATCACACTCTTACAAGTTTGACAATTCAGGCTATTCCAGGCCCCCAAAGCTATAAGAATAGCTTTAGCAGCAAGTATTAGTCATTTTACTGTATATTTAAGCAATAAACAACTGCTGTTGTGCTCCTATCCAAATTACACAATTAGCGCCACCTTGTGGCAGGCTGTCATAAGTGGTGGTGTTGACAATAAAGTGCCAGTGCCAAGCACCGGAAACCACCTGCTCAAATTAAGAACTGCAGGGGTGCAATATAGATTTTTCAGCTGGTAAAATTTTCCAGTGCTACCGCACCTGGAGACTCCAAGTATGGGAACACCATGTAACTGATAATAATGCCAAGCAGAATGCTACACTGGAAATCTGCGCCACACTTCTTTTAATTGGGGTCTAATTTGAGGTATGTAAAGGCCTGAAAATCCTTCTTCTGTCTTGCCCACAGAACTCTTTAGCTGTCTGTTGCCCAGGCCTATTGTTTCCCAAATACTTAGCGTGGCTTATGGGTTACTTTATTACTCATAATTGAAGGGCTTTCTTGTCTATATCACTCCCTCCTCTTGATTCAATGGTTTTCCTTCTTATTTTTGTGCTTGACCCACCCCAGAGCATTTCGGTCTCACATTGTTTTGATTGGTTGACTTGTATCCATCCTCTGCTGATGTTGCTTGCAGTCAGGAAGCTACAATGTTCTTTTATTTTCAGGACTTCATGGGAGTATATATGTTTTCTTGCTCTCTTGCCTGTGTGCTGCTTTTTCTCCTCACATTGCCCCGCCAATGTGCATGTTGCTTCCCCCATACTCCCAGCTTTAATTTTTTACTTATTTTTTTGTAAATATAGATCTTCATTTGTGTCTTCCCCTTTACTCCCACCAATCAACAGTGCTTACTTCCTGCCAACTCTCCAACCCTACCATTTCACCCCTTCCCATCCCTGTTCCATCTGTTTTATTTTTATGTAGTTTATTTATTTATTGACTTTTGGGCCCGGCTGCTGCATTTTGCTACCGCGGCACAATGTTCGCAAAATGAGACTTGACACACATTTGTTTTTTAATTGACTGCTCCAAAGTAATCATCTGCCATTTTAGAACAGTAAATTAAAAAAAAAGGAAATGGAAGCGTTATCATGACCTGTGCATGTACATGCATGAAAACTCATGGTGGTCCTATACGATCGGGTGTCCCTAAAGAGAAATACATTTCAAGATTGCCAAACATGCGTGTGCATGCATCTTGAAGCATCCGTTCACCTTTCGGTATAGACAAGATTTGGCAAAGCCAAAAGCTCATCCATTTAATGCAGAGCAGAGACCTATTGGCTTCATCAGAGCTATTTGATCACTACTTTAATTCGACAATTTGAAATGACAATTCTTCACTTTCTCGATACTTTTTGTCCTAACGTTAAATGCATTACAACTGATGGTGCAGTAGAAGGCAGATTTGCAACGTCTTTGGGCCTGATTCACAAAGGTAAACTTAGACCTGTAGTCTAACTTAGACCAAAAGTCTAACTTTAGTAGTAGTAAAGTTAGACTTTTGGTTTAAACTTAGACTTTTGGTCTACGTTTACCTTTGTGAATCAGGCCCTTTTACTTTTGGGATATTCTGGACCCATTAAGGTTTCTATTACCTTTTAACCTTTTAGTGGATATGGATATGTATTTATTATGCGGGGTACAAATTAAAATGCACCTACAAACAATCATTCACTGTTTTATCCCTGAGAAGTTACCATATGACATTTTAAGGTTACATCTACAAATGTTACTCCTTAGTGTTACCTGTCACGTAGCAGAGTACAGCCCTTACCACAACCAGACATGGGAGCAGAAATCTAACAAACTACAGACCTAACAGTCCTATTTTTTCATTGCTTTTGTGAAAGTCCATCAACCCAACATGAGTGTTGCAACATAATATTACTGTTGACAGTCATGAGTAAGGTCCAACACCAGAGATGCTTCTCCGTGCATTTCCAACACCCAGCCCCTCACGAGAGACCAGATCACATGCTTTATTTAAGTTGCTATGGTACGCTAAATGTTTCATTTCATTCCAGGTGGATTTAGCGGAAGTGTTGAAGAACAGAAAGTAGATTGCGTAAGTAACAGGGCAAGCAGGTATAATCTTAAGGCACATCGGGGTGCGCGGAAAGTAGGCGGGGAGGGGGTGCAGCTTTTACGGTGTAGGAACAAATGGTGAACACTGCTGACAAAATAGAAACCAGCGGTGACTGTCACCGGTCGAACTATATGTCACTGATGCACCTGTGGAATAGTGTGTGGCGCTTCACATTAGGTCTGAGTGGTTATGATTGTAGAGTTTGCTGTATTCTCCTTACTCCCTTACTCTATCTGTAGGTATTTGTGGGCGTTTGGTGCAGTGAGAATCTCTCTGCTTAATTGTTTGGTATCACTGGTGGGTGAGGAGTCCCAGGTCTTAGTAGTTTATAGTACTCTTTCAGGGGGTCACATCTTTATAAAGTACCTTTGAAGGGCAGAGTTTATCCCACTCCCAGCCCTTTCGATAGAATATTGGAGATAATTCCAGATCTTGACTTCATTACCTTATTTTGAAAAGGACCCTAAGAACACCTCTGAGGGTAACTGGAAATGAGTAGGTTTAGCAGCATGAAGTAAAGATGGAGGTGTGTTTTGCTCTGCAGTGGTCCTCTCCAGCTATAATTTTTTTGCTTAATTTCATTCCTAGTTTATTTTTTAACTGTTAAAAGAATGGCAAAACCTGTTCAGTTGACTATAGTTTTTACTGCCTGCCAGCAATTTCCCAAAAGTACTTACACCTTTGCTCAGTGTTAATCTCAGCAGAACTGTATATTACTGCCAGGAGTAATTTTATTTAAGGTAGGTCCTGTTGTTTGTGGCAAAGTTTGAAAGGACTGAGTATATTCATTAAAATTGGGTTTCAGATGGATATTTATAAAATTGCTTTTTGATCTAGAAATGTACTGACTTATTCCTAAACTGTCTTGCAGAAGGACCAAGCACAGATGTTTGCCTATTTATTCCAAGGGACAATCACCCACTACAATGCAGTTCGGGTAAGAGTCTCCACATCATGCTTGTTAGAAAGTCATCCTTTTGCCCTGTTCACCTCCATTTGTTTGCAGAATAATACTGGTGGTAACTGACTCTAACTGTACCCTGGGCTCTGCTAACCTGCCCCAGGGCCAGTGCTATGTTTGAAAAGGTACATGTAATAGGGTACACTTACAATTGGCAATGACAGACCCAATAAGTCCCTAGTAGATAATAGGGTCAGGGGGTGCAATCTACCTATAAGTTCCTAGTATATAATGGGGCATTGAGGTTTAGAGGCCCAGCAAATTTCCTGCACTTGCTTGTGTGCCTGCCGTCGTTTTTATGGCTTAAATCTTTTTTATTGATTTGAAAAGACAAGCGTTACAATAGCTGCCACCTACATCCACTGGCCAGTGGGGAACATTTGGATGAATTGGAACTAAAGGTAGAAAAAGAAAAGAATAGAGGAGAAAAGGAAGGATAAAGAGGTCTATCCCCTATTGGTGTGTGTGGTGTACCAGGCAAGGGTCCCCGGATGGTCTGGGCTGGGCAGCCGTCTATTATCCTTAATCCGTTGGGGGGGGGGGGGTGTCCCAGTGAGGCGGAGCACTCTAAGGTACTTCGGGCAAGTAAGCTCAGTGAACTTGTTGGACAAGAATTCTATAGTGGTACCCCATGTTTTATCAAATTTTGGGAGGGAGCGTGTGAGGCCCGCTGTGATCTTTTCCATCCCCAGTGTTTCCCATAACTTATATAGCCAATCCAGACGGGTGGGAATCTCCGCCGTGCCCCATCTAGCCAGTAGTGCCTGTTTGGCCGCTCCCAACGCCAAAGTAATTGCTCTACCCCGGTTAGATCTGAGAGGGTACATCAGGGCATTCGGGAGTCCCAAAAGTATGTATGAGGGGAATTTAGGTAAATCAGTATGGTATATGTCGTCTATATCTTGGAGAATTACCTCCTAGTAGTCCTGTATCTTCGGGCATGACCACAGGATATGAGTGAGCGTGCCCTGCAAACCGCACTGCCGCCAGCATTGCCCATTCCCACCCGGTTTCCATTTGTTAATTCTCGCTGGCGTGTAATACCAGTAGTGTGCAATTTTCAAAAACATCTCCTTGCCTGCTGTGCTGCATGAGGTAGCTCTGGCCCTATGTATGATGTCGTGCCATTCCTTAGGGGGAAAACTCATGTTCCATTTCAGATTCCCACCTACGCTGCGCCGGGGACTTACTAGCCTGTCTGGGGGTGTTTAAGAAGGCATAAATATCAGACAGCAGCCGTTTATCTGATGTTCTAGTAACGTACCACTTCTCAAACTTTGTTAAAAAGTGACCTGCATGTTGTTTTATCTGTGGTTGGGTTACCCAATGACCAAGAGCCAGGTATTGCCAATAGGCCTTCCGAGGGATCCCAAAGCCGTCTACGAGGCTTGTGAAGTCCATTATCCCGTTTTCATCAAATAGGTCGCCAATGCGTTTACAGTTGGCCTCTTGCCAGTAGAGATATCCCTCCCCTGTGTGGGCCGGTGGGAAGTCAGGGTTGCCTATAAATGGGGTCAAAGGAGACACCGGAGTCGAGAGGTCGTATGGTACCTGTACCCGATCCCACACACCCAATGTGGCCCTTAGGACCAGTGACATATACACTCCGCTGGGGCGGTGTTTTCGGGGGAGCCACGGGACCTTCCAAATGTGCATGCCCGCTATCGAGCGGTCTATAAAACGCCAGTGCTTCTCCGACTCTAGCTTATACCACTCAAGCATATATCTAAGTTGTGCTGCCTGAAAATAACGTTCCAAACATGGGACACCCAAACCCCCATCCTCCTGCTTCAGATATGTCAAATTACGAGCTAGTCTCGCTTTCTTACCTCCCCAGACAAAGTTGTTGATAAAGCGTTGCATCTGGGACAACATATTGGGCGGTGGTCTGAGCGGCAGCGTCTGCATCACATAGAGGATCCGCGGGAGAGTAGTCATTTTAACTGCAGCCAGTCTACCCAGCCAGGACAGGAGGTGCCTTTTCCAATTGGAGAGCTCCTTCCTAACCCCATCCAGCAGACTAGCGTAGTTCACTTGGACCGTCTTGACCAGGGTGGGGAACAACTGCAAACCCAGGTACTGGACACCATCTGTAGCCCATTTGAATGGGAACTGTACCGCTAGGGCCTATTGCTCTGCTTGAGGGAGGGTCAGGCTCAGAGCTTGAGTTTTATGGATGTTAACCTTAAAACCTGATGCTAGACTAAAAAGATCTGGTTCCTCCATTAAAGGGGGTATAGATGTTGCTGGTTGGGTCAAAAATAATATTACATCATCTGCATATAATGAAATTTTATGCTCCCTATCCCCTATTCGGATCCCAGATATTCTCGGGTTCTGGCGAATTTTCTCTGCAAACGGCTCCATATACAATGCAAACAGGAGGAGAGACAGAGGGCAACCCTGTCGCTTACCCCTCCGAAATCCAAATGGCTGAGATGTTACACCATTAACCCTAAAACGTGCCTGAGGGTCCCTATAGATGCAGTCCACCCATTGCAAGAAGGGATCGCCTGCTCCAACTTTGCGGAGTGTCTGTTGCAGATATGGCCAGTGAACCCGATCAAATGCCTTCTCGGCATCGATCGATAGAAGCACCGTGGGCGTCTGAGTACGTTGGGTCTTATCCAGTAAGTGACGCATCCGATAAATCCCGACTGGTTGGGGTCAATCAACCCCTGCATATTTGGTGCTAATCGGGCAGCCAGTATGCTAGTGAATATCTTGAGGTCAACGTTCAATAATGAGATGGGATGATAGGAAGCAGAGTCCCTCGGATCCTTACCGGGTTTAGGAATCACCACTACTTCCGCCATGGTCATAGTTGGGGTCACTCTGCTGGATTCGCTAAAAGAATTAAATGAGCGAACCAAAACCGGGGCTAAGTCTTGGGCAAAGGATTTGTAGAAATCGGTCGAGAATCCGTCCTCCCCCGGTGCCTTTCCTGAGGTGAGTCCCGCTTTAGCTTTAGGAACCTCCTCTATCCGAATATCTGCGTCTAGGTTGGTTGCCTCCAGGAGAGGAAGGGGCGTCACCGGTACATCCTGCACATATTGTTTGGCCGCTTCCAGATCTAAATTGTGTGCCCTGTACAGTTCTGTATAAAAAGTCCCAAATCTGTCAGCTATGTCGCCGTCAGAACGTAAGATCTCACCCTGAGTACTTCTAATCTCCTCGATGCGCCAAGCGGTTGTCTGAGCTCGGAGGAGGGTTGCCAGGAGTTTCCCTGCTTTATTTCCACCAGCGTAGTAACGCTGCTTGGTTCGCAGGAGCGAATATTCCGCTCAGTCATAGACAAGGGCTTTCAGCTGCCGTCTAGCCGCATTGAGTTGCCGCCGAACCTGAACAGAGCCCGTTCTCTGATGGACCCCCTCCAATTCCTTTACCTGCGATTCGAGGTGCTCCCTCTCCTCTTTCCTATCCTTGTTGACTCCTGCAGCTATTGCTATACAACGCCCTCGAATGATCGCTTTTAGTGCATCCCATAAAAGGGCGAGCGAGTCCCTCCTCCGTCATTAATCTCGAGATACATCTTAATTGTATCTCGTATTTCTTTAATGTTGGCACCGTGTTCAAGCAGTTTATGATAAAGCCTCCAATGTTTGTGACCCCGGGAATCCCCTTGGATACGCAATTCAATCATGATAGGAGAATGATCTGATATTGCCGCGGTCCCTATCGAGGGCCCACTTGTAGCCCTGGTAACTCTCGGGGATGTTAGGAACCAGTCAATACAGGCATAGGTCTGATGGGCTGCTGAGAAGCATGTGTATTCTCTAGCCGTAGGGTTTCTTGTCCTCCACACGTCCGAGAGACCCAAGTCTGACAGTTTCTGCCTCATAGAGTCGGAAAGGGCCCCGGTGTGGCCTTGTCTTTGTATGGATCGGTCCAACTGTGCATCATGTGCTATGTTAAAACCCCCCCCTATAACTAGGTCCTCATCTTGGGAATCTAGTATAGCATTCAGGGTGTTATTGAGAAATAGCTCCTGACGCTCATTCAGGCTGTAGATGGATGCTATAGTATATGTGTGTCTGCCTATCGGCACCCTCAGTGCTAGGGCCCTGCCCGGCACCTCCGTTTGCACCCTTAACACCTTACCCTGGAAGTGTGTGGCGAACAAGACTGCTACCCCCGGGGGCGTGGCTTGCCGGCAACCGAGATGGCCGCATAGCTCTGAGGCTCTGAGCCACCTTCAACCCCCAAATATCCATTTAAATATCCTGCAGCCATGCACACTGTCAAGAATTTGACAGCCGCGGCTCTGAGGACTCTCCCGATACTCTCCTGACAAAACTGGAGGCAGCAGATCCGGCGATTCGACGAGGTAATCCCGAGCAGGGGCCGCGGGGACGCGCGAGCCGTGCTGACGTCCGGAGCAAAATCACGCAAGTGCCGGTGCGGCCCTCAGGCCCCGAGTGCGGGGCGGCCCTCGGCGTGTCTCCTTTCCGACGGCTGAGGGCAGGGAAGTCGCTGGCGGTGCCCCCCGGGGGCCGTGTGGAAGGCTTGAGGCGGCACTGCTCCGGGTGGGCTCCGGAGCACGCCTTTTAACAGTCACGCCGTGGACGCCAGACGGGCGTATTCCTTGGGCCCCAATTGAGTTGGGTGAGGCGCGGAAGCGACCCGGACGGCCCCCGGAGCGGCCCGAGCATCGGCGCATCGGATGCCAGGACCAAGGTATTCGGCCCCTGACACCTCGCCCCCCCCCCCTCGCTCGCTTTACAGGCGGGGGTTGATATTGGGAGCTGAGGACTTTGCCCTACGCATCGTGTAGCAGTGCCCGCTCCCCACCGACAGTTGGATAGTGTTCCCCTAGAGGCGGTGGGTCGGCGCAAGGGGGATCACTTCATGCTCAGGCAGTCGCCACCGGACTGCGGGCCCCAGCTACTCCAGGAAGCCATCGGGGAGTGTGTTGGGTGTCTGTGACAGTCCTCAAGATTGCGGGCCTGTTTCCCGGGGTGGCCCGTGCAGTGACGCAGTTACAGCTTCTCCCCTCACTCCCTACGCAGTTGGAAACAGGGTGGGGGCAGAATCGGTCTCCGGTCTGACCCGCGTGGGGCACGAGGCCCCCCCCCCTCTCTTCGCTCCGAGCAAGTTGGTATTCAATTTTGCCCACGAGCATCAGTGGTGACATTGGCGAGATGGCTACCAATAAAGGGACTAGACAATCTGGCCTGGCTAAATTATCCAAGTTTGCACTTTCAAAGTCAGGGGATGCGAAGGAAGAACAGGCGGAGACTGGGACGAAGCCACCGACGCCGGCCGAGGGCCATCCCTCGTGGACGTAATGGAGGCCATCCAGGGAGTGCGCACGGCATTGGAAGCTAAAATAGATTCCGTCATGACAGAGATTACTTTCATCCGTGCCGACCTCCGCAAAATGGGGGACAGAGTCAAGGAAACGGAGGATTCAGTCAAAACTTTGTTGGCTTCTGCAAAGTCCCTTGAAGCTACAGTCAAACGCCTGGAAGCCCAGGCGTCCGACTTTTAGGCGAAGCTGGAGGATTATGAGGGGCGTGCCCAGAGGAATTACGTCCGAATTTTGGGGGTTCCTGAAAAATCGGAGGGGCAGTCCGCAGACCTGTTTGTGGAGGAGTTGATACAGAAGAATCTGCAACCTCGATCACTCTCGAAATACTTCTCCGTGGAACGGGCACATCAGGTGCCCGGGGGTCCCCCAAGGCCTGGAGCCCCTCCAAGACCCTTGCTGGCACGAATTTTCAATTTTCGGATTGGAGATATAATCCTTCAGACGGCCAGGACCACCCCGCCTCTGAAACTTGACAACGCCATTATAACCTTTTTTCCAGACTTCACCTTTAAAGTGCAGCAGAAACGAAGATCCTTTCTAGAGGTTAAGCGTGCCATCCGAAACGAGGGCCTCAAGTATGCCATGCTTTTTCCAGAAAAACTGAGAGTCCTAGCCGATGGGAAAACACATTTTTTTCAGACTCCTGAGGAGACTTGGGACTGGTTTGAGAACTGGCGTGCTTCTTCCATCCGTCACCGATCGTCCCAAGCACAGGGGCACGGCCCAGATGGTTCACAGGATCGCTCAGGTGGCACTGGAACTGGTTGATCCTCGACATACGTCCACTGTGTCCACGACTGGATCTAGGTGTCGGAACGTTGTTGGACCCACCCGGTCACGATGAGTATTGACTCGTATATTAGGGGGTGGTTGGGCCAACGTTCTTTTGCTTCCATTTGCTTTTGAGACTTGGATCCTATGGGACTGGTGCCATTTGGTCATTTTGTTTTGCTGCGTTATGAGGGGTTGGGGATGAGAATTACCTTATTTGCTTGGGGTGCAGATCCTCAGGTTTTGACAGCAAGTGTTACGGCTGCTTCATTATATTGTTATGGGGGTTTGTTGAGTGGCCACCCGAGTGGCTCAGCAGCGGGACATACCCTCCTTAGTTAAGATGAATGGGGCTTACAGGCGCTCTGCAAATTGGGGGGTGGGCAGTTTTGAGTCCACGTTGCAGGGAGGCAGGGTGGGGGGGGATCCAGGGTTAAGGTTTGAGGTTTTTGTGATTTTTTGAGGGTTTTTCTTCAGTTGGTTTTTCTTGGTGCAGTTTCTCGTACAGTTTTATTTGCAACACCAGTTGGGTCCTGGGTGTGTGGTCTTTAGAATTTTCATTGTTCACTTGTGATGGCTTTGCTTTACTGTGTCTCCTGTGTCAGATTCGAATGTGTAACCGTGCTCTTCCATTCACTGGGGGTGGGGGACCTCACTTTCATAGATTTTAATGAGTCAAGACTGTAGTCCTATCCCATCCAGGGCCCGCCTCAAAATCCTCTCATGGAATGTGAACGGATTGGGAGATCGCATCAAGAGGGGCATAGTGTTGCAATATTTAAAACGACAGTCCCCAGACTTGATTTTGCTTCAGGAGACGCATGTCCAGGGTACCTCTTACTGCGCACTTAATAGGTGGGGCTATAAACTGATTGCACATGCGGGCTATACCCGTGGGTCCAAAGGGGTGGGTATACTGGTACGTACCTCCCTCCCACTCCAGGTTTCTAAAATCACTTCTGACCCCCTGGGTAGATTTGTCTCGGTCTCGGGGCAATGGGAGGGGAGGCCCTTAAACGTAACCTCTCTCTATGTCCCCCCCCCAAGCTGCATTCCTCCACCCTAACCGAGCTTGGCTCACACTTGCTCGGTTTACCGGAGGGTGAAATGTTGGTGGGAGGTGACTGTAACGCGGCCCTTAGTGGGGACCTTGATCGTTTGCCGCCTAAGCGGGGGGAATCACAAGGCAAGCACTTGTTGGAATTTTTAGACGCCCTGGGTTTGATTGATGTATGGCGTGTATGTAATCCAACATCCAGACAATACACTTTTCACTCTGGGGTACACGGGAGTATGTCTCGCATTGATTATTTGTTTTGCAAGGCTACCCAGCTTCCACAATTCGGGGAGATTACTTTTCTTCCAAGGGGTATTTCCGACCACTCACCTATTGTTACCTATTATGGAGGCACTTCCCCCCTCAACGGCCGAGACATGTTGCTCCCTTCCTGGTATCTCTGCGTACCGGCAATACGCGCCAAATTGCTGGACGCCACCCAAAATTATTTTATTGAGAATGACGGTTCGGTCGCCTCTGACATAATACTGTGGGAGGCATATAAGACGGTGATTCGTGGGTGTGGAGTGGCAGCGGTGGCAGGGCATAAGAAGGAGAAGGGTAAACAACTACAGGATATAGAGAAGGAAGTGACGGCTTTGGAAGCCGATATGGGTCGCCTCCGCATCCATGGAGGTCTCCCACACATTGGCCCTAAAGCAGAAAGAATACCGAGACATAGCTGAAGACGCCTCTAGGACCCATTACCGAGCCACTCAGCACCGCATTTACGATATTGGCGACAAAGCTAGTAAGCTGTTGGCGTGGCTGGATAGGAGGGAGTTGGCCAATAGATGGGTGGCAGAGATTTTAGATTTGCAGGGTGTTCGCCACCATGACAAGCTCGGAATTGCGGAGGCCTTCGCCAGACATTTCAAGGGTGTCTACACCCCCTCGCCCACATCCACCCAGGCCGCGGCAGCTGAGTTAATTTCCACGCTACCTTTACCACAACTAGATCCGCAGGAGGTGTCAGACCTCGACGCCGATCTGACCTCGGAGGAAGTTTCCAAAGCCATTGGGGCGCTACAGTCTGGGAAGGCCATGGGTCCGAGTGGCCTCCCAATTGAACTTTACAAAATTCCCGCCTCCGTGATCGCGCCCTTTTTGGTGCGTATGTATGACGAAGGGGTATCCCTCGGTGCTTTGCCAGCTACACAGAGATTGGCCAACATCGTGGTCATCCATAAAACGGGCAAACCCCCGGACCGCTGCTCCTCGTACAGGCCTATCTCTCTTTTAGACCCGAGGTCAAGATATTGGCCAAACTCTTGGCCCTTCGCCTCTCTCCATGTCTTCACAGGTTGATCCACCCGGATCAATCCGGCTTCATGCCTGCCAGAAATACCGCGCTTAATCTGCGCCGCTTGTTTGGGGTGCTGGGCCGGGCCTCCACTATTCAGGAGGATTCAGTGATAGTGTCCTTGGACGCTAAGATGGCCTTCGATATGATCGAATGGCCCTTCTTGTTTGCAGTGCTGGAGAGATATGGGTTCGGCGCTCGATTTATATCCTGGGTGCGCCTACTTTACGCCCGCCCTTTGGCCGGGTTACGGTGAACGGTGGCCAATCAGCCGCTTTTGAGCTGGGTAAGGGCACGCGACAGGGATGCCCCCTGTCGCCTCTTCTTTTCGCCCTAGCCTTGGAACCCCTGGCCATATGGATCAGAGGGGACCCCCTGATTCGCGGTCTGAATTGGTCACCAGATTGGACAGACAGAATTTCCCTTTATGCCGACGATATTCTTTACTTGGCTCGACCCCGGTCTTCAATCCATAGAGTGCTACACATTTTTGCCCTCTTCCAACAATACTCCGGTTACACAATCAACTGGGATAAATCTCTGGTTTATGTCTTGAGCGGAGAGCCGCCAATCCTCCCGGCGGGTTGTCCAGCCCAGATCGTCACTGAGGGGTTTCGGTATTTGGGGATATATATCACCAAAGATGCAGGTGTGTTCCACCGTCAAAACTTGATCCCTCCGCTCCAGCGGTTCCATGCCGATGTGCAACATTGGAAATCTTTACCGTCACATCCTGAGTAGATGCGATTTATACCCAGATAACTGCAAATAATGACTGGTGGACAGAATGTTTAGAACATTGTTCATGCATTCACGTCCATCAATTGTGTGTCTTTTGCTTTCTCGCCCTAAGTGCGCCAGGTATGCCCAGACGTGGGTCCTGGGCTCACTGTGCCACTGGAATCAAGCTATCCTGGCTGAAGAGGGGTGAAACCCCGAAACCGGTCCTAGGATGCTTGTTTCCGGTCCAGGGAGGACCTGGCTTGGCAGTTCGGGCTGGACTGTTCCCATGAGGCACAGGGTCAAGACTGATTTGCATATGGCCAGGTCTAAACTGGTGTGGCATGGTGAGCAAAAGAATGATGGATTTAACCCAGATCTCTTGACTGGGGGGATTGTTTTGATTTGTTCTGCATTCCGTCCATCAATTGTGTGTCTTTTGCTTTCTCACCCTAAGTGCACCAGGTATGCCCAGACGTGGGTCCTGGGCTCACTGTGCCACTGGAATCAAGCTATCCTGGCTGAAGAGGGTGAAACCCCGAAACCGGTCCTAGGATGCTTGTTTCCGGTCCAGGGAGGACCTGGCTTGGCAGTTCGGGCTGGACTGTTCCCATGAGGCACAGGGTCAAGACTGATTTGCATATGGCCAGGTCTAAACTGGGGTGGCATGGTGAGCAAAAGAATGATGGATTTAACCCAGATCTCTTGACTGGGGGGAATGTTTTGATTTGTTCTGCATTCCGTCCATCAATTGTGTGTCTTTTGCTTTCTCGCCCTAAGTGCGCCAGGTATGCCCAGACGTGGGTCCTGGGCTCACTGTGCCACTGGAATCAAGCTATCCTGGCTGAAGAGGGGTGAAACCCCGAAACCGGTCCTAGGATGCTTGTTTCCGGTCCAGGGAGGACCTGGCTTGGCAGTTCGGGCTGGACTGTTCCCATGAGGCACAGGGTCAAGACTGATTTGCATATGGCCAGGTCTAAACTGGGGTGGCATGGTGAGCAAAAGAATGATGGATTTAACCCAGATCTCTTGACTGGGGGAATGTTTTGATTTGTTCTGCATTCCGTCCATCAATTGTGTGTCTTTTGCTTTCTCGCCCTAAGTGCGCCAGGTATGCCCAGACGTGGGTCCTGGGCTCACTGTGCCACTGGAATCAAGCTATCCTGGCTGAAGAGGGGTGAAACCCCGAAACCGGTCCTAGGATGCTTGTTTCCGGTCCAGGGAGGACCTGGCTTGGCAGTTCGGGCTGGACTGTTCCCATGAGGCACAGGGTCAAGACTGATTTGCATATGGCCAGGTCTAAACTGGGGTGGCATAGTGAGCAAAAGAATGATGGATTTAACCCAGATCTCTTGACTGGGGGGAATGTTTTGATTTGTTCTGCATTCCGTCCATCAATTGTGTGTCTTTTGCTTTCTCGCCCTAAGTGCGCCAGGTATGCCCAGACGTGGGTCCTGGGCTCACTGTGCCACTGGAATCAAGCTATCCTGGCTGAATAGGGGTGAAACCCCGAAACCGGTCCTAGGATGCTTGTTTCCGGTCCAGGGAGGACCTGGCTTGGCAGTTCGGGCTGGACTGTTCCCATGAGGCACAGGGTCAAGACTGATTTGCATATGGCCAGGTCTAAACTGGGGTGGCATGGTGAGCAAAAGAATGATGGATTTAACCCAGATCTCTTGACTGGGGGGGAATGTTTTGATTTGTTCTGCATTCCGTCCATCAATTGTGTGTCTTTTGCTTTATAAAATGATGGCACTTCCCCGCTTTCTTTACGCATTGCAGAATACGCCTTTCTTGGTATCTTCCCAATACTTTCTCTCTATTGACTCCGAGGTACGCTCCTTACTATGGAATAATGGTACACCCAGAATCGCCCTCGTCAAGCTCACCAAAAGCTGGTATGATGGAGGCATAGCCTTGCCTGCCATTAAGTATTATTATTGGTCCTCGCAGCTGGTGGTACTCAACCACTGGATGCATCGACCCATCACGGACCCGGCGTACACAATGGACAGGTACAATATGTCTTCGGGTAACTTTCTTAGGGCTTTGTATGGCGGAAAAAAATATGCACCTAAGTACACCCTGACCTCGACTACAGTCTCTTTATGGTGCGCGGCCACTGCGGCGTTGGGATGGAAAGGCAGGATTACTAAGGCCACCCCGCTGCTTGAGTCTCTTCAATTAGGCATGCTCTCGGGGTTCCCAGGGTTTGACTAATGGGATTTAATTGGTCTTTCGACGGTAGGAGACCTTTGGAATAAGGAGGGAGTTGTTCCATTTAATGAGCTACAATGGCAATACCATCTTCAGGCAGGGGAAACTTTCCGGTACCTTCAGGTGCGGAGTGTACTGCAAAAGGTGCTACCTAGAGGCTCCGACCTGCCGGTTTCCTCACCATTAGAAGATAGGTTACTGGATGATTACCTTCCAGAACGAGCGATTTCTCTGACATACCGTAAGATTCTTAATAATATGCCGGACTCTATGGGTAAAGTACGGGCAAAGTGGAATGATGAAGTGGGGGAGCTTGATGACGAAGAGTGGAGGGAAGCCCTGGCTTCACCACGGGAGGTGGCGATCCGTTCCCGTTTTAAGTTGATACAACTTAACCTGCTTCACAGGACATACTACACCAGTTCGGCACTCGTTAAGATGGGTCTTTTGTCCTCGCCGGATTGTCCCCAGGGTTGTGGACAGCTGGGTACTTTCCTACACCAATGGTGGGACTGCCCCGACCTTCAGAGATACTGGGGAAGAGTCGTCTCCGCCATGTCCCAATTATGCCATAAACCAATAGCTGTATCCCCACATCTCTGTCTTTTGAATGTTTGGGAGGCCACGGACCTGACTAGGTTTGAATGTCTCTGGGTCACACTGGGGTGTATGGTCGCCAAACGCAACATTGCTAGAACCTGGAAGGGGGGGTGGCGCTCAAGCACGCGGATTGGGCTTCGGACATGGATTGGTGCATGCAGGCGGAGAGGGCGGTGTATGAGGGCAGAGGTTGCCCGGGTAAATGGACCAAGGTGTGGGGCCCCTGGAACAAAAGTAGAGGTTTTATCTGTACCCCATTTGATGAGACGAGTGATGTTGTTGACAACGTCACACTATAGGCTGGCTGTCGCAGGGGTTGATGACATTATTGTGTTTTCCTTTGACCCAATGTATTCTTTTGTTTCATTCATGCTTTCTGATGTCCTCAGGTATTGTATTTTGTTTTGTAACTGCACCAGTATTGTTTTTATTTGATTTATGTTTATTTTCAATAAACAGATTTAAAAAAAAAAAAAAAAAAGACTGCTACCCCCGCCTTCTTATCGACCGAGGAGAAGTATTGTCTGTCAAACCACCGGGAGCGGAGGCGCTTCCAGTCAGTTCGCAGTAAGTGAGTCTCCTGTATAAGGCAAATGTCGCTGCCCGTTTCCCGCAGGATTGACAATAGCGCCCTCCTCTTCACCGGGGAGTTGAGGCCTCTGACGTTGAGGCTCAAAATGCTTACTTTAAGCGTCGACATGTAATCTGTATGGCGGTGCTAGGCCCGGACTGCGGCTGGATGCCCACTGCGAGCAGCAACTCTCCCAATAGCTCCCCAACTCCAACATCCAACCATCCCCCCCGCTCCCCATTAGAGCCCCCTGCCCCACACACACACTCTATTCTGCCTGTTCGCACTGCCCTCTGATAGACCCACCTCTAACTCCATGAAGAAGAATTGCAGAGGAGCCAGAGAAAGACAAGAAAAAGAGAAAGAGTATAGCAAGATAGTGAATAAATAAGTAAGGAGCTCAAGAAAGACTCTCCAACAAGATTGAAGCACTTCAACTTGCAAGGGTTCATTCTGCCGGCAGTCAGTCCTCATATCAAGGATGTTGGATTCCTGGCCATGGCCGAATACTGTGAGGATGAGGCTCTCCCGGGGGCGTACAAAGCCATAGTTGCGAGGCCTAGGTGGTGCCTTTTATTCAGTCCCCTTTGGGTCCTCTGATGCATCCTTACCCTGCAGTTGGCGGAGCAGGGCCTCTCTCTACTGCTGCCGTTCAAGCTCCGTAGGCTTCGCAGGCTGCACCTTCCCCGGCCTCCGACGTCTTCTTCTGACGGTCTGCCACCTGGGCGTCCCGGGCTGGCGCTGGTCACTGTCAGAGTCCTCTATGGCCAGACTGGCACCCAATATCTCCTTCGCGTCTCCCATGGAGCGCACACTGCGCAGCTCATTCTCCCATGTGAAGGACAAGCTAAATGGATAGCCCCATCGGTATCTTATTCCTTTGTCCTTCAGGAGAGAGGTGAGTGGCTTCAGCTCCCTGTGATGTTGGAGGGTGAGAGGCGAGAGGTCCTGGTATATTCCCACCTGAAGGCCCTCAAAGTTGATGGTGGCTTTATCTTTGGTTGCTTTCATAATAAGGTCCTTTTGCCTATATGAGTGGAGGCAAGTGAGGATATCCTGCGGCTGGCCTGGGCTTGAGGCTGGTCGTCCAGTGCAATGTGTGCGGTCGAGGACGATTTCTCCATCTCCAAGATCCGGAGCCACGTGTCGGAAGAAGCGCATCACCCACTCTTCCAGCTTCCCACCATCGGCCTGCAGAGGCACTCCTTTAATGCGTATGTTCAATGTCCGGGAGCGATTCTCCAAATCCTCCAGGCGTAGGTGCAATTCTTCGTTACGATCTCTGAGCTCCAGAAGCTCCCTGGTATGTTCCTTGATCTCCTCTTCACTGCGATCTCCCGCTCGCTCCAGTGAATCGACCCAATCTCCGATTTTCTGAACGTCCGCCTTCAGTTGTTTGACATCGGAGGCCATCTCTTGGCGTAGTGCCGCGAAGTCTTCCCTGAGGGCACTAAAGAGCTGTTCCAAGAAGCCCCTCATTATGGGTTCCGCCGTCGGGTCCTGCGCCGGTTCCATTTCCTTCTCCGCCACCTGTCTGTCCGCCACGTGCAAGTCTGTCTTTTTTTAACCAGACTTTTGCAGGAGGTCCTTGATTGTGGAGTCCTTTTTGGAGTGGAGGGATGACATCTCGGGGGCTAATTGCGTCAGGGGGCGAGCAGTGCAGTCAGGGCGGCCCACCGTTTCCTCCTTGCGGTGGGCGCCAGTGAGTGTTTGCACCGCCTGCTTTCTTCCTCTCCCTTCGTCAACCAGCCTTTGTCCAAAGGGTATCCCGCTGGTCCAGTGTAGTGATCCCTCTCGGGTGCTTGAAGGAGCAGAGGCACCGTCGCGACAGATCAGGCAGGACTCCGGGTTCCAGGCCAGGAGGTACTTTGCAACTAGGTCCTAGATTGTGCATCTCCCCCACCAAGCGGCCTCTCAACTGCCCCGGAACCACCTACGGGCCTCAGGTCGCCACCTGCCTCAGACTGGCCCCTCCGCCTCTCTTCTTGGGTCCCCGCGTACTGGGCCCATCTTCCTGTCACCAGTACGCCGCGCACAAGTCCCGCTCCAGCTGATCCACGCTGGGCCTGCACCAGGACTTCGCCGCAAGCCTCCCGGCTGCAGACAATCTCTTTGCCCCTCACTGGGGGTGCTATAGTGAGACAGGCGTCCTTTTTAGTGAGGGCCTCGCTGGGGAGAGTCGCGCGGCAGAGGGTCCCGTCTGCCTGCTCACCTCTTGTGCAGATTGCCGATGCCTCTCCTCCGCGATTGATCCCCTCACTCTTCCCGGTTCGGGCCCCCTCTCGGGTGCGTAGTCTCCGGTACAGGCACAGGGGTGCCCGGTCTCCTCCACACCTTCACCGTTGTGCGGGCCTTTTCAGCCCCCAAGGGCCTGCCGGTCCAGTGGAACTTCTGCGCCGGTGGCAGTCTTCCCAGCTCGCCGCCTCGTGGGCCTCTCCTCAGCCGCGCCCACTGCTGCCTCGCGGACCGTTAGCGCCACCCTCACTAAGGCCCAGGAGGCAGCGCTCGACGGTTTCTACTCCGCCGGGCTGACTCAGATCTCAACGCAGCCCGCAGCGCCCCCTCGCTTCCTGTGGTCTCCGCGCGGGACCCGCTGCTCCGTAGGCCTCTGCTGCGATGCTCCGGTATCGTGGCTGTTGTAGACCGCAATCTCTTCACACAAGAGCGGATCGAGCACCGGGAGCACCGCCCTTCACGTACAGCCTCCGGGGGCCCCAATAGCGGTGAGAAATGTGCTTTGTTCGGCCACGGCGAGCGGAGCTCCTCAGGCTTGGTGTTGCTCCGCCGCCATCTTGGCCACGCCCCCCTGCCGTCGTTTTAAAGGCAGTCCTGCCTTGCAGCCTGTCTTTAAAAGTACATTTTCACAATTGGTATTGATAGACCCTATAAGTCCCTAGTAAATATTAGGGCTAGGGGGTTCAAACTACCTATAAGTCTCTAGTATATAAAAGGGCATAGAGGTTTAGAGGCCCAGCAGATGTCCTGCACTTGCATATGTGCACTGCTGAGTGCCTGCTGTCATGTTAAAGGCAGCCTTGCTTTTCAGACTGTCTTTAAAAGTAAATTGTATGCAAATTCGACTTTGGTGTTATGGGCTCTTTAAAAGTGAAAATCTACCTTCATTTTAAATATTAGCCACCCCCAGGTCTCCTCTATGTGTCTCAGGGACAGGGGGACATGTAACTATAAGCAGGGACCTTATAAAAGATGTTTTATATGCCCTGGTGAGGGAAAAACTGCCCATTTCATTTTTCCCCATTGTAGATACTTAGCTTCACAAGCTAACATTGTAATAGTTTATTTAGGTATAACTATTGCTAGGAAAGGAGTAAAATTTCATTCAAGGACTTAAAAGATTTGTATTGATAAAGGCAACCACTTGCTTCAGTTGAATTTATCATAAAGAGTACAGAAGAGAAGTGATAGAACTTTCTCTTCTGTAAGACAACATCCAGCCTTCTAGTGGTCTCTGCTGATTGGTCAGCCTTGACAGATTAGGTGATAAGTGGCCTGGTCGGAGCAGAGGTCATCTGATGGAGACAGCTCTGCAGCTGTGGAGATTAGGTCATAAAGAGAGGGCTGGATAAATCAAACTGAGCTCAAAGAGAGAGCAGATCAGGGAGGAATGGCAGGCGTACCTACCCCCACATCCTGTCCCGCAGCCAGATGGCAGACTTAGGAGAGGAATTTGCAGAGGTCAGGGGAGGAGAGCTAATGGAAATGAGCCACACTGTGGGTTGGTTTAGCCAGCTCTTACTCCTCTGGAGAGAAATCATCTGTGTTGGATTTTGGAAGTGCAGTGCTTTGATGGACAAGATGACACACTTTGGAGGAAGTTAGTTGTATGGTTTTGGGTGGCACCCAGCATCTCATTGGACAGAGGTGATCCCTTGCTTGTCACCCCAGAACACTGAATAAATGTGTGAGAGCTGCATAGTCTCTCAGATCTGCTGCCTGAAACTACAAGGGGAACAAGGACTGCCCTGCTGGAATCTGGTTCTTCACCCAAAGGCCTGCACTCTGACTGCACCTGCTGCACAATCTGGTACTACAGCCCTGGAGCTTGGACCTTGCTTCAAGAAGGATTAAACAGTGGACTCCCTGCTAGCTACAGGTTAACAGAGCCCGCCTGCACTATCTCCACCAAGAGTCCCCATCCTGGAGAGCATCCAGTGGACGTTTAAGGATTTGGTCAGGTGCATTGTGGGGATTGTAGTTCAGACAACCCAGAGACCATCTAGGCGATTCCAGACCGTTGGATTGGTCGTTTGGACACTTCGAACCTACATGGAGACCTTCGGGAAGCACCTCCTGAAGTTTGGAGAAGTTTGGAGAAGTTTGGAGAACTTTTGTGAAAAAGCTCTATGAGGAGACCGCCCCCACGTCGAGAGTCAAGCTGGCTACCTTTAATTGCAACCCAGCCTGGATTTAAGGTTTATCTCGTTGAAAGCTTCAGAGCTCCCAACTTCCAAAATTTGACCGGGGCCTCGCAGATGGTCAAGCCGGCGAACCGTCACTGAATCCGGCCTGATGTGGACTTCAAAGCTCCAGAAAAGTTTCTAAGTATGAAGGTAAAATTTTGACCGGGGCTCTAGTGTATCTGACCAGGACTCCATCGTGGTTGGCCTCAAACTTTGACATTGTACCAGTCAAGCATGACCAGATGTCCCAGAGTGGCGCTAAATGTTTTTAAGCACTATGAAGTGGCTAATCTTTAAAAATTCATATCTCCAGTTCCCTACTTTGGACTTTTGCCATTTTGCTGTCTATTTGTTCATAAAAATATTTCCTATTTTTATAAATTGGTGTGGAATTTTTATAGTGTGTTGTGTCTTACTTATTTGATGTATTGGTGTTTTTAAATGCTTTATACTCCTGTCTCCTAAGTTAGGCCTGATTGCTCGTTGTCAGCTACCAAGGGTTGAGCAAGGGGCTAATTTACTGAGACCTTTACTGGACCCTATACCGTGTTGGTGGCCTTATTACTAGTGGTAGTTGCATACTTACCCCTACCAATAACCCACTTTCCAACAATGCTTTACCACCAAGTGCAGGTAAATGAATGGGAGGGGGAGGGCTGATTGTGCTCTGTTGCGATGAGTGGCCTTGTACCTAGGTGATGCGCTGATGCACCTGTGCTCTTCACCTTGGTAGCTCATATTTACAAACTTGCAGGTTGGTGAGCCTCCTAGATCCATCGTATGAAGGTCCCTGCAACTTCCCTCCTCACACAGAACCACATAGCATACATCACCAAGAAATTACCTCCGTAACACTTTACAGGCAAATACTGAAGTAACTCCCTGATCTTTTTTTTGAGAATGGGCCTATGGACAGGAAGGCAGCATCCTATAAATGTATTATAGAAAACAGCATCACAGATGTGGTAATGATAACAATTTTAATATCATGATATTTTGTATGTGTTATTTCACTCTGAGACTCAACTAGTGCATGTCAGTGTATCTGAGTAGAAGAAACACCCAGTGGTGTTTGTCGAAGAGAGGACATACGGGGGTAGGGGCAGGCACTGCGCAAGGGGATTCTGAATGAAGCCATTGATGCTTGTTGACAGTCATGCCCAAGATAAGCCTATGGTTAGGGGGAAGGAACATACATTCATTGTGTCCTTACCTCCACACATTGTGGTGTACCTTCCACATAAAAGAAAACACTGATGAGACATCTATGGATGTAAACCTGCTTCCCTGAGCCAAGTCAGAAAATAATGTCTTACTGGAAGGGTATTACCAAGTCACACATCCAGTTGAGTGCACCTTTTACTGCACATGTGTTCCTGAAAAAGTGGTGCATCTTTGACAGCCGGGTTAGCAGTGTGGATGATGTCTTCAAGAATATATATTTACTACAAACCAAGTTTTCTTTACCCTCAGGAAACCACTGCAGTCAGCTGTGGGCTCCCTACCCAGCAGCTGTTCCCTAATCAGGTAAGAGTTTTCTATGATCTAGCACCACCCTGATTCTACTAATTCAAGCACACATGATGCCAAACAATAATTAATCATAAGCTGAACTTTCAGTAAATCGGTCACAAAAAATTGTTAAATATGTCCTGTCCATAACTCAAACATCCTTAATATGACACTGGTTTGAGAGAGACATCCCAGAGATAGGGATAGGGGTAGGCAGAGAAGAGGAAGAGAGGTTAATACAGGGAAGTCCAGTACAAACCTTTCTCAATGTTCAAAAGAGAGATGTAACGGGTTAGCTACATTTTTCAAGAGTAAGGTGGAAAACATTTACAACTCCCTTCACTCAAACACAAGCCAGACATCAGTAGCAACCGAAGCCTCCAGGAGCACTCCTGAACTCCCCAAGAGCACAGAGCAGTCAGTAACCTCCCTTCCCCCTGCTCGGTTTACCCTCCCTAAACTGAGTGAAGTACAGGCTGGCTCCCTTTTACAGAACATTAAATCAGGGTCCCCTATAGACCCGGCGCCGCCCCATATCCTCGCCCAAGGGGGGAAAGGCGTCCTAACTCAACTTTCTAACCTCATCTCCCTATCCCTCGAAAGAGGCATAGTGCCCAAAGAGTGGAAGCATGCCATTGTAAAACCGTTGCTGAAATATCCCCAACTTGACCCCACCTCTTTGGCAAACTACCGCCCGATCTCATTGCTGCCCATTCTGGGAAAGATTGCGGAGAAACATGTGAACAGCACCATCTCACGCTTTCTAGAAGATAATGGCATCCTACACCAGACCCAGATGGGGTTCCGACCGGAACACAGCACAGAGTCAGCACTACTGGTTGTCACCGAAAAATTAAAAAAGCATACTAGATCAGGGAAGAGCCGCTGCGATTGTGTTACTAGATCTAAGTGCGGCCTTCGACACGGTAGACCACATAATATTGGTCAACAGGCTTAAAGATATCGGAATTAGAGGTACAGCCAATAAATGGGTGGTCTCGTTCCTGAATGATAGATCCTTTCAATGTATGGAGGCCGGCATTCTATCAGACACCTTCTCAGCCCCTTGGGGAGTACCTCAGGGATCTTCCCTGAGTCCGACCCTCTTTAACATTTATTTGAGCCCACTAGCTCACATAGTACAGGAGTTCGGACTCTCCATTGTGTCATATGCCGATGACACACAACTAGTGGTCTCAATTGCAGATTCCCTTAACTCTGACCATAGGCAACTGACCCCTTGCCTGGAAAAAATAGGAACTTGGATGGCCGACTGCAGTCTTAAGCTGAATGGGGATAAAACTGAGCTTATGATCTTGGGCAGCAACTTCAGCCCACGCTCAGAGATCCCCTGGCCAGCAAACTGGGGCTCTTCCCCCACCCCTAAAACTTCCATAAAAAACTTGGGGATGTGGCTGGACCAGAATTTAACGATGGAGACGCAAGTCAAAAAACTTTCGAGTACCTGTTTTGGGATACTTCGAATGATTAGGAAAATTATTAGCTTGCTCCCAGAGAAATCAAGGAGGACGGTGGTGCAAGCCTTAGTAGTTTCGAGGCTTGACTACGGCAACTCACTATACCTGGGCTCTCCCAAATACGTCACTGACAGGCTACAAGTGGTACAGAATGCAGCAGCCAGACTGCTTCTAAAGATACGCAGACACCAGTCAGTAAGAGCATCTCTGAGGGAGCTACACTGGCTTCCTGTTCAGGCCAGGATTAAATTCAAGTCCCTCTGCTTGGCCCATAGAGCCATGTATGGGAGAGGCCCCGCCTTGTTACGAACTCTGATGTCCCACTATTCACCCCGTCGCCATCTCAGATCAGGGTCGAATTTTCTGATGAACACCACCAGAATCAAGAGATCTAGTTGGGGTGGAAGGTCGTTCACACACTTGGTGCCCAAACTTTGGAACAGTATGGACCCAGAGCTACGACTGATTGGAGACTAACAGCCCTTTAAAAAGAGACTTAAAACATGGCTGTTCCCCTAATTTCTGTCCAAGATATTCTCCTGTCCCATTTCTTTATCAGCGCTGGGATGCCTGCGGGTAGCCATGCGCTTTACAAATCCCTAAACCTAAGTACCATGCGATTAAGTACATCGAGCACTAGGCGAATACCAGGCATTCAGGGGTTATAGACAACATGACATTGACGTGTTCCTTGGACACTGAGCACCATGCGAATACTTGTCATTCAGGGGTTACAGCTAACATGACACTGATGTGTCCCTCGGGCTTGGCAACCTAAACATTAGGCAATGATTTCATAGCCTTGAGTCTATTGGGACTGGGAGGTATTTCAGTATCCCTGTCCTATGTTGGGTTTTGTTTTATTTTACTTTGATTACAACCCGCATATAAAAACACATAAATGCAAACAAATCCAGACCTTGGGCGGTATACCGATATTGCCTACACACGTTGATCACAGTCACGGTCTGAGAGGCCATTTACTTACAGTCCATATAACGATCCCAGTCAGACCGTCTGCACGAAGAGCGCTACAACACTACGTTCATTTGGTTTGTACAGGTTGGATGCAGCGCCTTCGTTGCTATAGGACATTGGGTCCCACACACATATGATTTTGCATTTGTGTTGCCATTCATGGTTATATTCATTTGCACTGTGAGCTTTGTAACATGCAATGTATATTTCATTTATATGCAGCTTGATCTTTACTGAGCACTGTGCTTATTTGTATTTTTGATTTACAAACATAGTTGTATGTGGCTCAGATTGCAATTAACCATTCCAATATGGCCGCCAATATAGGCTATCACTATTGTCCTTTCTCGGTTTTGAATACTCTCAATCTGATGTTATAAGACACCTTTTGTTTGTGCACTTTGTACACGTGAGCAAGGCTGCGGACGCAGTCGAAACGCGTAGTGGATTAAACTTGGTTGCATCTGAACATTGGGTTGTGTGTATGTTATCCTGAGAGCGCACCTATTTGGACTTACACGTAAGGATTGATTTTGCCAGTACGCTCTGCTGGCGTGTGCGCCACCTTCCATGAATTTCAGCAATCCGGAAGGAGCAGCGTTTAATGGGATATATATATATATATATATATATATATATATATATCCAAGAAAATCACTACTGAAAATATGTTAAAGTGCAGTTATTACCACACCCACCTATACACCCACAAAGCCACTTACAGACCCATACACACAAGGATACAGTCACACAGCCACTCACATTCACTCAGTATTAGTGCACCTAGTATACTAATTTAACTTTTGTAGTGGGTTAGTATTTATGTTTAACACTCATAAACACTTAAAAACAACTTACACTCACTTGATGGTGTCATATATGTGTGTGTGAGTGGCTGTATTGATGAGTGAGTGGCAGGGCCGAACTGGGAATCCAAAGCAGCCCTTGCAAATTTTGTCAGACCAGGTCCCATACGTGCATATCAAGTGCAGCGAGAGAGCCTGACTGCTACAAAGAGGGGTTTTGGGGGTTTCCCCCCCAAGAAAATTTGGGAAAATGGTGTATTCTACTACCCATTTGTCATTATATATTCAGTTGTATTAGCTTTTAAAGCATAGTAAATGATGAATGTACTGTGAACCAGGATATGACAATCTTTGTTGGGGCTCTTCAATGTTTCCCTCACTATCACCCTCCAACAATGTCTCTCATTTCTCCATAGCCCCTCTCTCACATGTATTTCATTTGTTTCATAGCACCTCTCATACTAGTGTAGGGTGTCGAAGCACTCTATATCACACACACAAATACAGAGACAATGAAACATGCATGTGGAAATCAGTGTATAGAAAATGTTACATAAGGCAAAGAGGACTACAAGGTGTGGGATTCATATGTTATCCATACTGGAAGGCTTTTTTTAAGAGTGCTTGGTCTGGAGAAGCACAAACTCATGATTCAGAACAGAACTCAGTGGTTAGGATTGACTTTAATAGTAAGAATGTATTTCTACCCAACAAAACTTTTTTCAGCAACATCAGGATAATGAAAGACTGTGAAAAAACATAACTTTATAACCTATACAATGCAGTTTGCATGCAGCTCTTTGTTGGCAGTTCATAGCTCACTGTGCTAGATTACGATTGTAACTTATGAACGGAACAGTAACATAAGAGTCTCTCTGACAAAAGCAGTAACCCACTGTGCTATACACATAAAATACTGTTCTTTGATATACTTGGTACTTTGCCGCAGGCATTTTAACACTCTGCGCTACTTTAGATGAGTCAAAACTGCCACTAGACAAAACTCCCATCTCTCTCCAGCAGGCACATTTATCACCAGAGTTATCTTGATACTTTTATTGTTGCCGGAAAACCGCTGGATATGCGAGGAACTTTGCAGTACGTTTAAAACAGCTGCACTATTACAAAACCAGCCCCCACTAACAAACCGGCCCCCCACCCTTCCATACTCCCAGGGAAACACCCGATGCCCGGTACGGCCAGTCCGGCCTTGGTGAGTGGGTGTATGAGTGGCTGTATGGGTGAGTTAGTAGGTGTGTGAATGGCTGTATGAATGAGTGGATGTGTGAGTGACTCTATGGATGAGTGATTGGTTGTATGAGTACTTGTATGGGTCTGTGAATGGGTATATAAGGGGTCGAGTGGCAGTGGGAGTGGGTGCATGAGAGGTTCTATGGAGGTGTGAGTGGGAGTCTGAGTGGGTCTGTGGATGATGTCATCAGTGATGTCATTTTAAACGGCAGGAGTCGCGCTAGATCCGCGGCTCCCACCGAAATCTTTAAGCAGTGCATTGCGGGGGCGTACGTCATAGTTAGCTCAGGTAACTATAACTGCTGAATTTCACTAGTTTTGTATGAGTGAAATCTGGGCCTAACTATAATGTTGCAGTAAACTTTGGGTTTTGTTCAATATATATATATATATATATATATATATATATATATATATATATATATATATATATATAGATAGAGATAGAGAGAGAGAGAGAGAGAGAGAGATAGAGAGAGAGACAGAGAGAGTAAAACAACACTGTCACATGATATTGGTTCTGTCTGTTTAAACACATAGGTTTTTTCCCTACAGATATTATATGGTGTGATTATACCTGCAAGGTGGTTGAATAATTATAGGCAGCATCATTTGTGCAGGAGAGCTTAGGGGCTCAGATGCAATATTTCCATGGTGTTAGGTTCCTTCTTTACAATCTCCACCGGTTTAGCTCAATGGGGCAGTAAGACATGAGCATCATTAGAAATAGAAGTATACAGCACAACAGTTAGCTGCAGAAATTTACATTGAAATAATTTTGTAAAAATGTCCTTTTAACCTTCTATTGCTTTTGTTTGTGTCCATTGAATGTGTAAAGTCAGTTATTGTGCTAAAATGTCCGGCATCACATGCTGAAAAAGCTGTTCATATCCAGTTTCATGTTTTCTGTGTCTTCAGGTGGACGGTTTCCCTTTTGAATTGTTGCTTGTTTCTTTCCTGAAGGGAGGCCTTCTCGTTTAGCTGGAAGCTCAGTGGTAAGATCAATCTCTTATTTAAACAAGCATTTGCAATGCAAAAGGTCTCGCATTCGCGAGAGTTAGAGCCATTGGCAGTGTAAATGACAATGTCTTTTAAGTATGCGTTTTGGTTTGGAGTGCAGTGGCCTTTCACACCTTATAAGTGTTTAGCAATGCAGTATATTATCCTGGGTGCTGTGCCGCTAGGGATTGAATAGCTATACATTTACTATACACTGGGTCATGCAGTCTGATTCAGGAATATACTCAGTTAGCTGAATGAAGTCCAGTGGGGTATTGGTGTTCTCAGCTTTGAGGGCGGCATGCGGTCTATAATTGCAAGCATGAGCAGGGTTCAACAAATCAACACGGACATCTCAATTGCTTTTTTTTGGCAAGATATAATATTAGAAGAGAGTGATAAAGGTGGAAGCTCCCGAGTTTAATTGTAGGAGGTACAGCAAGGCTTCAGAAAAGAAAGAGGCAGGTGGAAGGTAGAGCTAAAGTGACCGGAAAGAGGGGGAACAGAGAAAATAAGGATATAATGAGAAGGGATGTATGGAGAGAGTTCAATAGCAATGCATAGGTTTTACATTTGTGAGAGTTAGAGCTATTGGCATTGTAAATGACAATGTCTTTTACCTATGTGTTTTGGTTGGGAGTGTAGTTGATGTATGTGGTGTGGAGTGGAATTATGTGGGTTGTATTGGAATTGTTAGTTGTGGAACTGTGTGGGGTGGAATTGTGTGGTGGAATTATGTGACATGGTGAATAGATAGGGGTGAGAGTTGCACAAAATAGATAGAAAGGAAGATCGAGAGGGATAGGTAGTTTGCGCAGGAAGTGATGAATGAACTCAAGACAGAGGAGCAGAAAGAGTGTGTGAGAAAGAGAGAAAGAAGGGGTGAACAGGCCATAGATGCATATAGAGGGAGGACCTGTCGATACAGAAGACACCCTAAGAAAAAGAGGAGCGTGTGGGTCTGAGGGATGGAAACCTTGAAAAGGCACAGGAAAGAAACTGTGCTTGAAGACCTGAAGTCAACCACATAAGAGAAGTGGGAAGAGTGCATCAGAGCATGACAGAGAGGGTTGAGCGAGAGTATGAGAGAGCGAGATAGACGGGGGCACCCGGGGGGTGGGTGGGAGGCGAGACCTGGACCAGTGCATAGAATGAGGAGGTACAGGAAGGTAGTATGTGTGACCAGGCACTATAGAAAGGAGATAAGGAGTGTGAGGAAGGGATGAAAGGGGGCAGTGGGGTTGTGAGATGAGAGATGGTAGATGCAGCGTGAGGGAGAGATGAGAGAGGCAGTGGGTGTGTGGGTGAGAGTTGACAGGGTTGTTGGAAGTGCAAGGGAGGATGTGTTGGATTGGAATTGTTTGTCATGAAATTGTGTGGTGTGGTGGGAAGTTGTGTAGTTGAAATATGTGGCACGGTAT